>JAGGAQ010000120.1:0-43788 GCA_017657225.1 Termitomyces sp. T69sscA
GCTATGGGGGTGGTATTGGGAGCGCTGGAGTCCCGGGGCCGGGGCTGAGTCCCGGGGGTCGGTAGCGGGTCGTGACAGCCACTCCCCCCTCTGCCTACCCTGTGTTGCGATCCTGCCACAAGGCACACCGCAAATGTGCCTGAATTTCGATCACATATATATATACCTAATATTTTCTTAGAACCCTCAGTCATTTGCACACGCAGACTGAGGGTGAGTTAACCTACACACAAATATTGTGCATTTACTTATGGTACCATAGATCAGACTTACTAAGTCTGTATTTGTCTAGGTACTTAATTTCAGTTGTTTGCACATGCAGACTGAGGATCAGACTTACTAAGTCTGTATTTGTCTAGGTTTGGATTCCAACAGGTTATGGGAGTTGCTGCTCTATAGACTTGGACCGAAGTCTTGAGACAAAAACTTACAGTTTCAAGAACCAACAGTACCGGCTATTCGGACGTTGTGCCTGGGCATCGCATGAAAATTTCTTTGTTATCCCTGCGTCGTGTTACTATCGCGCCTCATACAAGCTATGACTACCTCTGATACGGAAGCTAAGCCGGTGGGGAATCCACTTGAAACTGCGTTCACCTCTGAACAGATCGCCGACATGCGCAAGATCGATAATTCCTCGAATCCCCTGATCTTGCCTGTGGGCAAAGTGACAGCCGGTTGGACAGGCCACATCCTGGACAAGGACAATGGAAAGTGGGCTGACTGGTCGTATAGCATGACCCTGGGATTGTCGATGGTTCAATTGTGGGATTACGTGTTTGATGCACCGTTGGCGCTGCATCCAGTTTACGAGCTACGCGCAAGCAGAGCGTGGACAAGCAACAACTGACTGGCGTGCTCGTTTCTGAAACGGGCAATATCGTCATTGGAGCAGAAGCTGTGCGCCAGCAAGTGGGACCCAGTGGCTCTGTGGGTGTACCTGAAGCAGAGACATGGTGGCGCCGTGCCCGTACAGCAAGTCCGCCTACTCCAAGAAGCTCTTACAACGAAATGCTTGCCCTTGGAATCCCTCACTAAGACAGCGGATGACATCATGGAGAAGATCGAACACTTTTTGACGCTGGAGAGGTCACTAAGGAACTCCTCCAGGCGATTGCCATATTGTCCGCACTGTCCAATAAGTCCTATGCCCATATACAATCCATTATCTTGCAAGATCTCACTTCCGCTGGCGACGTAAGGAAATATGGTCCGGCTGAGATACGCCAGTTCCTCGAGGGGGAGCAGACACTAATCAATGTGGATATGTCCGACAGGCTTCAGCCGACGTCGTCCTGGTGGCTGCACAGACATCCAAGAATTCCAAACATGCGAGGTTGACATGCGAGGGGTGCAAGTCAAGGGGTCGGCTGAACTTCACAGGTCATACGCAACCATGGTGTATCTTGGAAGGAGGTGGAATGGTGGGAAAGACTGTCAAGGAGTCACGGACAGCCCATCTAGCCCATTATCGAGCAAAGGACAGAGGAGGGAAGCAAATGAGTTCAAAAGTCACTGTTACACCATCAGGAGGATCTGCGTTTACGCTCGAAGGCGACCCAAACCTCATAGCCGCATACATGGCAGCCAGGGATGTGAGAAACCCTCCGGCATCGAAGGCTGAGTTTGCAGGCTTGGCCTCGGATGTGCTCCTGGAGGCTGGATCAATTGAGGACATTGAGGCATTGGAGTTCGACACCTTGATAGCGCTTGAGGAGGAGCCAAGGGCTGGAATACACTGGGAAAATTACACCAACCGCAATCAGTGTGATGAAACAGCCCTGTCGAGTTCCACAACCTCACCAGAAACCTTACCATTCTACCTCAATTCAGGGGCAACAATCCACATCTCACCTGATCCGTCTGATTTTACATCTTTGACTCCTATCCCTGAACGACTGATTCATGGTGTCGGAGGATCAACAATTGCAGCAACAGGCATTGGCAAGATTCGACTACGTGTCAAAGACGGTTTATATCTTGAACTTGACCACGCACTCCTTGTCCCAAAATCCACAGTACGACTATTGTCCATTAGTAAACTTGCAAAACGAGCTGGGATTGAAACCACCTTCAATAATGTTGGCGCCAGACTTACGAGGATGTCCACCAACACCACCATCACTTCTGGAACCTTACTCCAGAACAAGGATCTATACGCCATCAATCTACACCTTGATCATGCATTTGCTGTACACGCTGCTCCTGACCTAAAGACCTGGCACAACAGACTTGGTCACGCCAACTATCAAGCAATTGAGCAAATGGCGAGGTCTGGCATGATCGAAGGTATGCCAAAAACCTTCCCGTCAAAGCCTCCTGAATGTGAATATTGTATTCTCAGAAAACAGGCTAGAACACCCGTACCAAAAGTAAGGGAAGAAGGAATCGGGCATAGGGCAACAAGGAGACTGAAAAAGATCTGGGTGGATTTGATGGGGAAGTCAGCGGTGACATCACATACCGGGAATCAGTATGTTATGAACATAGTCGATGACTATACAAACAAACCTTGGTCCATTCCATTGAAACTGAAAGACGATGGATTCGATGAACTGAAGGCGTGGATCCTGGCCCGAGAAACTGAGACAGGAGAAAAACTCAAGATCTTGAGAACAGGACGTGATGGCAAATTCAATGGCAAGGGGCACAAAGCATGGTATAAGTCAAAGGGCATCATACTAGAAGTTGGTGCTCCACATACCTCTGCCCACATAGGACGAGTGGAACAAATGCATCACACATTAATGGGAAAAGCCAGAGCTATGCGGATTGCGGCAAAATGTCCAACATTTCTATGGGATGAATTTTATCTAACTGCCACGCACCTTCACGGAAAAACTAAGACATCTGCTGTTGACAAAGTAACGCCAGATGAATTGTGGTTTGGCAGAAAACCTGATTATTCCTATATCTGAGAGATAGGCTGCAGGGTGTTTGTGCTGCTCCTCCACAAACATAACCCAAAAGCCTATGAACGATCGATCGAATGTGTACTAGTGGGCTATGATCAGAATTCAAAAGCATATCGGTGCTATGAACGGTCCACGAAAAGGATATACTGCTCGTACCATGTGAAGTTCATCAAAAGTCATGATGAATCACTGCAAACAGATCTGTCCTTGACGAACAAAGCAGTCAAGGAAGAGACAGAATCTGATTTCCCTGCCATTGACAAGATCAGGAAACAATCCTCAAATCAACCAATGACTGGAGGTTCAGACGATGAGGAGTCAACCCTGCCACCCATCATCCAAGATGAAGATACAAATTTTGAAGCCGTACCTGATTTGAAACCAGTCCCAGCTACACCAGATCATCCTGCCACTATTGTGACCCTCAAATTGAACAACTACCCATTGTCCAATGTGAACCTCCACCACAATTGTGAAGGTCGGGTCAAACTCAGGTCCCAACTGAGAAAGTTGCTATGGAGAATCGACCAGAAACACACTTGGAGAGAGCTGTAAAGGAATCACAGAAGTCTGCAGAGAGAGGTAAGGAATCATGAGCAGATAGGCACAAGGCACTCCAGGAACTTCAACAGCTAGATCCTGAGGCAGATGGAACAGATGTAGGCACTGAGGAGCAAGATCAAATTCTGGAGGCACTTAATGCAATAGAAGGAACAGTACTTGATTCAGATCCCGGACTGGACCCAGATGCACCAAAATCTCTAGACGAGGCCCAAAGATCTGCTGACTGGTTACAGTGGGAGAGATCGTATCAAGAAGAACTTGACTCACTGAAAGATATGGGTGTCTGGAAATTAGTGCCACGTGAGAATGTTCCACTCGGGCAGAAAGTCTTCAGAGGCTGACCTGTATTCACCATCAAACAAGACGAGCATGGAAAGATAACTTGATTCAAGACCCGCCATGTCCTTCAGGGATTCAGCATGGTACAGGGGAGGGACTATGATAAAACTACATCTCTGACAGCACATGCGGAATCTTGGCGGATTCTATTACATCTTGCAGCAACACTCGGCTGGGATGCTACCCAAGTTGACATCAAAACAGCATTTCTGAATGGGATCTTACCTGAGGAGGAGCAAATATTCATGGAGCAACCAAAAGGATTTGAGGAAGAAGGAAAGGAAGGGTATGTGTGCAAATTGGCAAGAGCAATCTATGGCATGAAACAAGCAGGCAGGATATGGAACAAAATGTTGGACCAAGTCATGCAGAAACTGGGTTTTACTAGACTAAAATGCAAAGCATGCGTATATTGTCGACAGACAGAAACGGGGACTGTTATAGCTGGAATCCATGTAGATGACTTTCTATCTATAGTGAGCTCCAAAGCTGCAAACACGGAATTCAAGGATCAATTGAAGGAAATCTGGACGATTTTGGACTGGGGGACACCCAAACACATTGTTGGCATCACAGTGGAATGGGACCGCGTGGACAAGCAAGTGTACCCGTCCCAAGGCCCCTTGATTGACAAGATGGTGGTACAATTTGGACAATCAAACACGTTTCCACTCTCCATACCTATGGACCCAGGTGTGAAACTATGTCGTACTGATCGCTCAAAACTCCTTCCTGATGAACTTGAAAAGCTAGCCCGTATCCCTTATCGACGACTAGTGGGCAGTCTCTTATGGCTAGCTGTGTCCACACAACCCGACATTCAATATGCGGTTCAACAGTTGACACAATATTTTGAATCATATTCATACACACATTGGAACACAGCAGTACAGGTACTGCAATACTTAAAGGGGACACAGGATCTACGTCTGTGTTTAGGAGGAGACGTGCGGATTGGACTGATTGGCTTCACCGATTCAGATTGGGCGAATTGCTTGGACACACGGTGAAGTGTAGGGGGCTATGCATGGTCTTTTGGGTCTGGGCTGGTATCATGGGCAATGAGGAAACAAAAGACAGTGGCAGCTTCATCTTGTGAGGCGGAGTATATGGCTGCTTTCGAAGCAGCACAGGAAGGAATATGGCTAAGGATGATGATGGAGGCACTAGGATATTCCAAGGCCAATGTGACAACGATGCTTTGCAACAATGATTTGGCAATCAACTTGTCCAAGGACCCACTTCTCCATGCCTGGGTCAAGCACGTCAACATAAAGTATCATTTCCTACACGAACAAGTCATTTCCAGGGAGATTACTCTACAATACATCAACACAAGGGTCAATGTTGCGGACATCTTCACCAAGGCATTACCAGCACCCAAGTTTACTAGACTGCGGGGAATCATGGGACTTAGGTAACATGAGATTCCGCATGAGGAGGAGCACACTTGCGGTTGAGGAGGAGTGTTGTGATCCTGCCACAAGGCACACCGCAAATGTGCCTGAATTTCGATCACATATATATATACCTAATATTTTCTTAGAACCCTCAGTCATTTGCACACGCAGACTGAGGGTGAGTTAACCTACACACGAATATTGCGCATTTACTTATGGTACCATAGATCAGACTTACTAAGTCTGTATTTGTCTAGGTACTTAATTTCAGTCATTTGCACACGCAGACTGAGGATCAGACTTACTAAGTCTGTATTTGTCTAGGTTCGGATTCCAACACCCTGAACCCCTACCCAGTGTCAGATTCCTTAGCCGAAGCCGCATAAGGGCAGCCATTGACATCCTGAAACCATACAAAGCGCCGGGTCCTGATGGGATCCCCAACGTTGTCCTAAAACGATGCGTGGACACCCTCATTGACCATCTGTTTTTTATATACCATGCAGTGTTTGAGCTTGGGGTCTACCATGACTCCTGGCTGACGTCCACCACGCTAGTCCTGCGCAAGCCAGGCAAACCAGACTATAGCAATCCCAGAGCTTACTGCCCAATCGGTCTTCTCAATACCATTGGGAAGCTCCTCTCCACCATTGTTGCCACTGATCTTTCTTTCCTCGCAGAAAAACACAATATGCTCCCCAGCCAACAGTTTGGCAGACGCCCCGGACGCAACACAACTGACACAATGCACATGGTTGTCACCAAGATCAAGGATGCCTGGCGTACAGGACATGTGGCAGCCACCCTATTCCTAGATGTACAAGGTGCCTTCCCAAACACCGGATGCGACTGCCTCATACACAACATGCGCAAATGCCGAGTCCCCAAATGCTACATTGAACTTACAGAACGCATGCTCACGGGCCGATGGATGGTACTCCAATTTGATGGCCAAGATTCAGACCCATTCGATGTACTCAATGGCACTATGCAGGGCTGCCCCCTGGCAATGCTCTTGTATGCATTTTACAATGCCCCACTTATACAGGTCACCAACGAACCTTGCAAGGACGAACTCGCCTCTGGATTTGTGGATGACACCATGTTTCTAGCAACCACCAAGACCCTCCCCGACTGTCACAACATCCTAGCCGATATGATGCACAGGGCAGGTGGCAGATTTGACTGGTCCCTCTTTCACAGCTCGCCATTCAAACTATCAAAGCTTGCCCTCATGAACTTCCCCCGCTCCCAGCTTGACGAAATCCCAAACAATCTATCGTTCATGCGCATGGACCCTGGGGGCACTGTGACCACTCAGCTTATCAAGACTGTCCCCACGTATAAATACCTAGGGGTTGTCTTCAACACCAAGCTCCGATGGTCTGCCCACTCCCAGAAAGTCATCGCACGAGCCACCTGGTGGTCACTGCAGGTGATGTGCCTTTCCAGGATCTCCAGGAGCATGCCCCCCCACCACATGCGCCAGCTTTACAACACCGTAGCTGTTCCTGCCATCACCTACGCTGCCGAGATTTGGTACATGAGCGTCCACGCCTCACCCTCAGGACTGAGAAAATAGGGCTCTGCAGCTGTCACCAACAAGCTCATCCCATCTCAGAGGCGTGCCACGCAAGCCATCATGGGAGCCCTCAGCATGACAGCAGGCGACACGCTCGACGCACATGCCTGCCTCCTCCTGGTCAAACTCCTATTCAAGAAAGTGTTATTCCATGCAGCGGTGCGTCTCTCCTCTCTCCCTCATTCCCATCCCCTCTTTCCCCTTGTCTGTCGAGCAGCCACACGATACATCGCCAGACATTGTTCCCCACTCCATCACCTCTTCCATTTCACCGCCGTTGTTCCTAACACTATAGAAACCATCGAGCCTATCCGACGACGTCCAAACTATATACCCTCCTTCTCAACTATCATAGCGGATGACAAGGACTCTGCCCTAGCGCTTGCCACCGACAGCTTCGCTTCAGCCCCCACAGCAATATACTATGATGGTTCAGGCTACGAAGATGGTATCGGCGCCTCCGTGATACTATATGTCAGAGGGGTCAAAAAGCAGAGCCTATGCTACCACCTTGGAAGCAAGTCCCAACACACCATCTATAAGGCTGAGATTGTGGGCATCATCCTTGCCCTTCACCTACTGACCCTTTTCACAAGCAAAATTACTGCACAATCCATAATTGGTAGTGACAGCCAAGCAATGCTACTAGCACTAAACAACCAGCGACCCCACCCATCCCACTATCTCCTTGACCATGTCCACTTGGCAGCTGAACGCCTCCACGCCAAACAAGACCGCCTCATACGAGCACCAGAACGACAACGCGCAGCCCATGGAGGGACCCCATGGTCCAACCGCACCCACAACGTCATCGACCTACAGCTCCACTGGACCCCCGGCCACATTGGCTTCTAGCCCAACGAACGTGCCGACCAGCTCGCCAAAAAGGCCACCAAAGGCTACTCAAACAGCTCCAAGAAACTTCCTCCGCTCCTCAGACACAACCCACTGCCGACCAGCATAACTGCAACGCGCCAAGCAGCACTGATCGACCTCACTGACAAATGCTGGAAGCGCTCCCCACGCTACGCTGACACCCACATCATCAACCAGTCATTACCTTCAAAGAAGTTCCTTCACCTGGTCCAACCCCTCAGCCGACAACGCTCCGCCCTCCTCACACAACTCCGTACCCACCACGTTTCCCTCAACCAATACCTCTTCTGTATCAGACGCTCTGAAACACCGGTGTGCCTGCACTGCAGGAACATCATGGTTGAAACGGTCCAGCACCTCATCGTGGAATGCTGCCACTACCAATTCAAAAGGCATCATTACTTACGCTGCAAACTACAACGTAAAGCTGAGTCCTTATCCTTCATGTTTACCAAGTCAACTGCACTTAATCCGCTCTTCCAGCTCATCCACGCCACGAAACGCCTTGAAAGGCGTGAACTGCCAACTCCAACCCCACCAACAGGTCCGCCAAGGCCTGCATAACCTTCTCTACCCCAATCTACAAACCTTACAAACATTATTAGAACCTTGATCTGTCGATGATGGAATACTCGTTTTTGCAACTGCGAACGGTCCGTTCAATCTTCTGAGCCAGTCCCAGACTTGGCGAATGACATACTTAATCAATCGAGCGAAAAGTTCCTTCAGGTGCTGAGGTTCCGTGCATTTTGAACGTGTGCCTGTGTATTTGAAAGTGACTGATACTCGACAGGCTTTTGCTTGATGATCAGCTCATTGTTGACGTCATTGTACTTTTTATGGATCGCAGCAATGTCTCTCTCACAAAGCTTGAACGAACGGTGATCAGTCAAAATCACACTACAAAGAAAGGACGGAAAAACAAGGAAATAGACTTACATGGTCAACCCATCTTTTGATACTAGTGATTTCCTGTGGTTGAAGGGATGCTCTAAAAGCGAGATTCAAGCATTAAATAGAACACATACACGCATGTCTGCCTCTGTGCACGATCCAGGAATTCGAACAAGGGGCATGCTACCGGGGGCTCCAACCGATCCCTCAACTGGGTCAGTACCGGTGGTCGAATCCAGAGTGGTACCATCAACCTGAGGGCTACCAATAAGGCTGTCAATAACGGGTTTGGTCGCGCCAACGGTGTCAACAGCCGTGTTGACGGTGGTGCCAACAAGGTCACCGACAGCAAGCGCGCTTGCGAGGCTGCTGAGGCTGGTGGCGAGAATGACAAAGCTCTTGAAGTGCATGCTGAGGGGGATGTGGCTTTGCGATGGCTCAAAACGCAGGACCCTGTCGTCCTTTTATACGCAGAATTGAGTTGATCGACAGTGCGGGCGGGCGGGCCGTGGTATGCATGCCCGGAGGCTACCATACATGCATGGTTTGAGACAACGTGCAAGGAATTTTTTTTTTCTTTTGCAATACCATTGTGTCTATGCACGGGATCATACATATTTTTGAGTCTCTCTTTCTTTGTCCTTCCGCTTTTGGACGTTGTCTAGCACCCGCACAACCTGAAGATATGCATCAAAACATGAATGATGTGATGTCATCAACGCCTCTCTTTTTCATCTTGCCATGGTCGCTGAGCGGATAATAAATGGGAAACTAGCCTTGTTTGGGTCTAGTAACTTCGGTCTCTCAAAGACCAAACTTGCATTGATGACACGGTGCCGGAGCACTTGTAAAGTTCAGGAGGGGAGGGACAATCTGTGTTAGAAGTAAAGGGATCGGGGGATACGCGCCGCAGACACATGACACACACATGCAGTACGCAGCAGAGGGGAAGGAAATTTGTGGAGGAAAAGGAACTGTATAGTTCCAAGGAATATTGATCGTACACAGAGAACGCACCTCAGTCGTTTTACTACATTGACTGAGGTGCGTATACTCACCAGTCTTACCAATACCCTAGTCTAACATATACCATAGTATACTTCTGTCCAACAGGTACATATACCACAAATATAGTCGTTTTACTACATCGACTGAGTATACTTCTGTCCAACAATCTGTCCGACAAGCTGGTATGGGCCCTTGCGGAGCACGGCATGGGTATGTCCAAGATCCAGTTTGATGGCATTTACGCACCAAACATGGACAAGCTCCTCTAATATAGTCAATGCGTGACTAAGTTTTGAAGACTTGACAATGATAATAAAGAGGCTAGCCAGGGACAGATGTATTACAGGGAGAGCCCTCATCACATGTTCAGCAGAGGAGTTTTATTGTTGGAACATAGTGTTATAGACAATTGTACTGATAAGGTTTTAGTTATATCATGATCATTGTAAGTAAATGCCCACATACCTTGGTCAGGAGATAAACAACTGAAGTATTGGCCCTTCCACATCCAATCTGTCACAATAACATGGAGCACATGCACTTGGCAGTTTGCATACTGCAACCCCTCTGCAACACTCCCCTGGTCTTGTGGTTCACATGAGCAAATCAGACTCATTCACAAGTTTCACCGTTGAGGCTGGATCTGAGCCTCGAGTCCTCCAACCAAGGCCTTAACCAAACAAAGTGAAGTTGAGGTTGGATTTAAGCCTTCAGCTGGCCAACCAGCAGCAGCAGTGTTGGCCATAAGGCTTACAGGCTAATAATGTTTAAGACTTAAATTGTGGTTAAGGCTAAGGGTTCATATCAACCCCAAAGGTTATTAACTGCTAGCTAACCCTTAGATACAGTGTATCATAATATGTACAATGACATTTAATCCAAGATTTTGGCAGCATGAAATTCTTTGATGAAGCCCTACTACTGGTTGCCATTATCCACTATAATGCCGCCAACAAAATCTGAAATCTATATTACCCCCCTCTGTGTACAAGCAAGCCGTCATGTATTAGGGCCTGTAAGCTACAAGTAGACCTAATATATGAAAGGTTTGTAACCTCACTGTCAGGGGACTTCCAGTCAACTTCCATTTTTAACACTTCACTATATTCCACCCACCTCCTGGACCACTCCCCAGGACCTCCAGGGCTCGCTCTAGACCCCTGGGGCTGGTCCAGGACTACTGGGTTCTTAATGCCATGATGGTGAAGAATCACTACCCCCTTCCCCTCATTTCTGAGCTCATCAATAACCTCTGGGGAGTGCAGTACTTCACCAAACGGGACGTTCGGTGGGGTTACAACAACGTGCACATTCAGGAAGGAGATGAGTGGAAGGCTGCCTTCCAGACCAACTGGGGGCTGTTTGAACTGCTCATCATGTTCTTTGGACTCACCAATAGCCTGGCCACCTTCCAGACAATGATGAACGACATCTTCTGGGACCTCATCATGGAGGGTGTAGTGTGCATGTACCTTGACAACATCCTCATCTACACCAAAATGCTTGAGGAGCACCACCAGGTCATGCATGTTGTCTTGGAATGCCTCTGCTAGCACCAGCTCTACCTCAAACTAAAAAAGTGCAAGTTTGAGCAGACCTGGATCGAGTATTTGGGGCTAATCATCTTACACAGAGCCACAGAGATGGACCCCATGAAGGTGGCAGGTGTGGCAGAGTGTCCAGAGCCCAAGAATAAGAAGGAGGTGCAGGCCTTCCTAGGATTCACCAATTTCTACTGGAGATTTGTCCAGGACTTCTCTCATCATGCATGCCCCCACTTGATCTCACTGCAAAAGACACCGCCTGGAGCTGGAGACTCCTGGAGTAGACTGCCTTTGACACTCTCAAGTGAGCAGTCACCTTTGGGCCTGTCCTCTTCTTCCTGGATGACAACTCTCCCTTCCATGTGGAAGCAGACAGCTCCAACTTTGCCACTGGGGCTGTCTTGTTGCAACAGTCCCAGAATGATGGGAAGTGGCATTTGGTGACCTTCTACTCCAAAAGCTTGAACATGGTAGAGCACAATTATGAGATCCAGAATGGCAGCATTTCCTGGAGGGTGCCTGGCATAAGTACTTCTCGTTGCACCACAAGCCTGGCTGGAGTATGGGAAAACCTAATGCGCTGTTCCAGAGAGCAGACCATGGCATTGGTGGGGACAACAACAGCAACATTGTGCTCCTTCAGCCAGAGTTGTTTGCCATCTAGGCCATGGGCTATCCAGGGAGCAGAGGTTGATATCCTCCAGGACATCTGGCATGGAAACAAGGATGGCCGCCATGAAGATGTTGTTGCTCAGGCAGCCATGGCTCTCAAGTAGGGACCCACTATGGGAGCCAAATCAATCTGCACAGACAAATGGGCTCTCTGAGATCTTCTGACTTTCCAGCACCATGTCTATGTGCCCAACATCCCAGAGCTCTGCCAGAGAATTGTCAAGCAGCACCATGACTCCCACATTGCTGAACATCCTGGCCAATAGAAGATGCTGGAGCTAGTGTCCCAGAACTACTGGTGGCCCCAGATGTCCTGGTACATTGGATCCTACACTAGTACATGTGACTTTTGCCTTAAGATCAAGCCTCAGTGCCACCCCCCCCACCGGACAACTCCACCCACTACCAATACCCTCAGAACAATGGAGCATAGCCTCTCTTTATTGTAGAACTCGCCGATGCTCATGGCTACAATGCCATCATGGTAGTGGTGGACCTTTGCAGCAAACAAGCACACTTCATCCCCATCCACACCACTTGCTCTGCTATGGGTGCTGCAAACATGTACCAGAAAAACGTCTAGAAGCTCCATGGCCTCTCAGATGCCTGTGTGTTGGACTGGGGCCCACAGTTTGTAGCAGAGTTCACCCGAGAACTCTACTAACTGCTCAACATGAAGCTCCATACCTCCACCGCCTACCATCCACAGTTTGATGGCCAGACAGAACATGGGAACCAGGAGCTCAAGCACTACCTCCACCTTTTTTGCAATGAGCAGCAGGATGACTGGGACGAGCTGCTTCCAGATGCTGAGTTCCAGTACAACAACCACATTCATGCAGCCACTTTGTCACAACCCACTACCAACCTCCAGGACTTAGCCCCGGCCCTGGGACTCCAACCCCCTCAAATTCACCTCCATGACCATCCCAGTGATGATGCCCAAAATTGTACCAAGTGATGTCAGGGTAGGCAGTCACAAGGCGAGTAGTGTCAGGCTCGCTAGTGGAGGTGAGCCGGGCAGGGTCCCAGAAGACAAGTTAGCGGAGAATAGCGGTAAGGGAGTGGTAAGGTAATGCTTAGCATAGTCGCCAAGCATGCAATGCCTGCCATAGTTGCAAGGCGTGTAGATGATGAGGACACTAGTGTACACCCAGTAGCAAGACAAGGACACCGTACAAAAGTGCTCTTGGCATAGAGTAAGCTTAAGAAAGGTGGAATTGAGCTCTGAAGCCCAAGCGTAAGAGATAAAGGGTGAAGATAACTTGTTATTTGCAGGCTATAAGTACAGTATATATAGTAAAGTGTAAGCAAAGTCACTGTTGGTGACTCTTGGGTCGCCAACATGGGGAACTAGTAAGTAAATAATAGGCAACAATCTTTTATATAGGAAAGTGTCCATCAGACCTTAGCGACACCTAATGGTGCCAGTTGTCAGGTTCCGCTGACCACGGGGGCTCAGTCTACTGGGCGAACCACCTTACAGCTATTCACCGTGCACAAACACAGAGCACTGGGAGGAGCGCAAGGCGTAGGAGACCAAAACGGGGTGGGAGGTGGTGCGTGGAAGAGTGCCGGTAGCGCCGGTGGGTGAGACGAGTGCCAGGGAGGGTGAAGGACAAGTGCCGGGGGTTGGCGTGAGTCCCAGGGATGCAAGAGAGTGAGACAAGCGAGCGTCAGTGAGCGAGCGAGTCCCAGGGGTCAAGAGAAAATCAGACGTGGGGACTTAGCGAGTCCCGGGGATAGAAGCAGAGCTGGGGAAGTCGGATAGCCAAAAGGGGAAAGGGTCGAGATAAGATAGCGGGAGATGGAAACGATTAAGTCAAAAGGGAGAGAGCCGGGAACGGAGAGTCAAGAGAACTTAGAGTAGAGAAGAGAAAGAGAACAACAAGAATGGATTAGAAGTATGAGACAAGTGGAGACAAGACAGAGAGTCAAAACGAGACGAGTACAAGAAAAGAAGCAAGTAAAAATAATGAAACCGGGACATGCGAGAGACAAAACAGAGACGAAACACAACAGACAAGACGGGGTTACAGTAATATCAAGACTAGAGTACCTACTTACTACTCTGCGCCTTATATACTACGTAGTATGTATGGCCTGGGGGTCAGGCCCGGGTTCCAGCAGCGAGTTGCGGCGCCGGGGCTTGGGATGAGACCCAGGGGCCGCGCGGGACGGGGCGAGGCTAAGACATGTCACACGGCGCAGAGGTCTCGTACTGGGGGCGCAGAGACACGCGGCGGTGGTGCTATGAGGAGGGAGCGGGAGCAGGGCATGGCGTGCGGAGGTCGGCGGCAGTGATGTGTGATCATGATGCGTGATGGGGGGTCTCGGCGCGGACTGGGGGTGACGGGTGGTACCGGTGCTGATGGGGCGTGATAGCCGAGACCCGGCACTGATGTGGCGGTCATGGCGGTGATGGCCGGGGGTTGCCGCGAGTGGCAGTGGCTGTGGCGTTGACGGGCAGTGATGGCTGGTGATGGCCGGGGGAGTTGGCCGGGTAGCGGTCCGGGCCCGGGGTGGTTGTGGGGGTGGTTCTGGGAGTGCTGGAGTCCCGGGGCCGGGGCTGAGTCCCGGGGGTCGGTAGCGGGTTGTGACACCAGTCAGGCTGTCTGTTGTGTCAAAATGCCAAAAAGTAGGTATAAAATCACCAAAATGTCAACATCGTGAAATGATGGTGGTTACCAGGGTGCAGCAGCAAAGCCAGCAAAACCTCAGGGTCAAGAAAATAAGGTAAAATAAGTCAAAAAATAATAATGAAAAATATGCCAAGTGTATGTCTGGGGTTCAAGCCTCAGCCTTTTTGAGGCGCTGCCAGATAATCCAGGGGGCGCGATAACCACTAACTCATATGGCTGTGCCAGTGAAATCATCAATACGCCTTTTGATACAACCTGGGTCTTATCACCAGGCCTGGACTGCTACCCGGCCAACCACCTCGGCAGCCCCCAGCCATCACTGCCTGTCACCGCCACCAGCCACCGCCACCCCTGGCACCCTTCCGGCCATCACCACCTGTGATTGCCACTGTGTTTTGTCTCTGTCTTGTAGTTTCGTGCATTCTGGTTTCCATATTTCAACTCTGTTTCATTTCATATTGTACTCATCTTGTATCATCTCTTTCTCATTGTCTCTACTCATCTCCTACTCTAATTCCATCTCTGCTTATTTCTCCTTCACCTCAAGCTTCTAAGTTCTCTTTTCCTCTCTTGTCTCTCACCTCAAGTCTCAACTTGTTCTGCTTTCCCTTTTCCTTATCTTGTCTCAACTCTTTCCCCTTTTGGCTCATTTGATCTCCACATCTCTCACTTCTGTCCCTGGAACTCGCTAAGTCCCCACACTTGCTCCAGCTCTCCACTCACTAATCCTCAGAACTTGCTTGTGCACCGGTGCTCACTCGTTCCCTTCTCTCGCACCCCTGGGACTTGCGTCTACCCCTGGAACTCACCCTTCACCCCTCCCTGGCACTCACCCTCCAGTCCGGCATTACTGGCAAACCCTTGCTTGCACCCCCAGCCCCGCTTCAGTCTTCTACACCTTGTGCTCTTGCCAGTACACTGCATTGGTGGATACTGTGTGCACCATGTAAGGTATTTGCCCAGTGGACTGAGCCCCCATGGTCAGTGGAACCTGACACACTCAGGTCTCACCCTTCTTCCTGGACACCAGACGCCATCCACGCATGGGCTTTGAGCCCCAAGCCCAGCCCTCAGAGAACAAAACTGTGAACAAGTTTGTGGACTGGATGAAGGTGGTGCAGGAGGAGGAGGCCAAGGCTGCTCTGGCCAAGGTGAAGGACAACATGGCCCAATACTACAACCATAGAAGAACCCTAGCACCCAAGTACTAGCTCAGAGACCAGGTCTATCTGGATTCCTCTGACATCACCACCACTTGCCTGTCAAAGAAGCTTTCACACCATCAGCTAGGACCCTTCATGGTGGAACGACAGGTAGGCCCACAGCCTACCACCTCCAGCTCTCAGCAGGAATGTGACAGCTTCACCTGGTATCCAACGTGGTCAAGCTAACACCAGCCCCAGAGGACCCTATCCTGGGATGACACCCAGTGCCTCCTCCACCTCCGGTTGGAGTGTGAGGTGGAGGAGATCCTAGATGTGGCTACAGTACAAGGTGAAGTGGAAAGGTTACAGAATTGAAGACATCTCCTGGAAACCCTAGAAAAACGCACATGCACTGGAACTTGTCAGAGAGTTCCATTAGAGATACCCAGATGCACCCCAGGCCATCCAGAGAATCTATCCCATCTCACCAGTGCACCAAGCAATTTGAAACAACTTCTACTCTGCATGTTGAGACACCACACACTAGAGAGGAGGTGATGTCAAGGGACTTCCAGTCAACTTCCATTTTCAGCACTTCACTACATTCCACCCACCTTCTACGCCACTCCCTGGGACCCCCAAGGCTCACTCTGGACCCCTGGGGCCTGTTTTATACCCCTGGAGATTGCTGGAGGTCATTTCCCTTTTAGAAAACCCCTGCAACTTCCCACACTCACTGTTTGAGCATTATCCAAGATCAAGGTTAGCTCCAGTCACCTGTACAGTTGTTCTCATGCCTCCACCACCTGCTGATGCACCACACCAAGCAGTGGAAATCCTCAGACTTATTCTCTTTGGATTTTGCTCTGTTAGGTGATTAGTCACCATTGTACTGTTGATTATTGTGCCTAATATAACTTTGGATTTCCCTCTGCTAGTTGTGTGATCAAGCCACAGCTCCTGGGGGTCACTCTTACACTCACGTGTGGTTTAAATGAACCTCATGTGCAGTTTAAATGCTTCACATAGTTGGTGGTTGGCTCTCTCACAATGGGCTCCTACCTATTCAAGCCATGGCTGATGATGTCAAGCATATTATGAGCACTTCAGTCAGCATGTCACCCCAACACTCTTCACACTTGGTCTTGGCACCAATTGTATCATGTGATCTCAGGCACATTGTCTTAAATATGTTTTGGTGCAATTTCACTCAGTGTCTTCTTGATTGAGAATATATTGGATTGCTATGTTAAGCATATGTATGATAGCAGACAACATGCAAATAATTCTGACATATACCTTTTCCTTAAATCATGGCTCAGCAACAGGCAATTGATGCTCTACATGGTACTGCTCTCTGATAGGCACCCCAACACCAGTAGTTAGCTGGGAGCTCAGACCCTCCCATGTTTGTTCACATACTATACACAGCTCACGCCAAATTATTGCCTGATGTCAGGCATAAGCTTGCAGCCCAGCTGCAGTAGATTGTCAACATGCAGATAGGGTTTGATGGCACATCCATTCTATGCATTTTCTTGATATGCAAAGGATGTGAGAACCCTCAGCATCTCCTCATTGAGGAGGAGGCACTCCTCCTGCCACTGATGCACACAGGCCCTCACCTTACACTGTTAAATACAAAGAGCTTGAACAAAGGATGAGACCACTGCCGCAACAGTGAATAGGTAGCAAGCTATGAGACATACCTTCCTGTTTACCTTCACCATCCATAGCATTGCTGTCTGACAATTCCAGATCCAGCTGACACTCCAAGACCCTTCTGGGCATGTGTTCTTGGATGCTGTAATTCCACTGACATCACTGTCTATGAGCTCTCAAAGAACTTCTTGCCAATTTTGCTTTTTGAGTGCTGAGCTAAGAGTTACAAGAGCCACATGGATCTCATTGTATTTTGTCATTGCATGAGCAATATGGTTGTTAACAGTTTGGAGGGCAAGACTACAAGTGTGCATCCACTGGCCCCGTACAAGAGTATCCTTTGACTTGTACATCTGTGAACAAGTGAGAATTGCACTGCAAATCATACAATGTTTCATGAGCTTGAGCATAACATAATTGCCACTCAATATCCAGAAATTTTGGGTCACAATAGGCCTTTTCCACCATTGCCGATGGGAGATAAAGCTTGATATCTGCTGTTGCCACATGTTTGGAGCCACCAAGCTGATCATCATGCAAGTGAAGAGTCGCAGTTAGAGGCATCTAAAGGATCTGTATTCTTGTTCATGCCTCAATCTTCCTAAACAGTTGATTGCTCTGTTTGATGACTCTGGTATGTTGAATTCTTATTGCATGCGGTCCCAAGGCTCTAGTCTCTATACAAAGAAGACGTCTAAATCACTCATTAGTTACATAGGCATTTAACAAGTAAAGGACATACTGATGATCCTCTCCAAACCCTGAGGAATCAGTCAACCTGGTGGAATGTCATCATGGATGGCATCATGAATGTTCACAGTGAGGTCCTCACAAAGCCGTGCCTCATCCTCTTGAGCAAGTTGCAAGTGAATTGCATCCTTGCTTACCCCTGTTGGTATAAGTAAATAGATGGACATGGAAACAAAGCATGGGACCGTGAGGCTTACTTTTTGTGGTCTCTGCAAAAGGGTTCTCTGAATGGAATGGGTCCTTCTCCCAGGCTTGTACCATGGCTGTCCATGCCACTACATCTGTTTCAAAGAGGGCAGCATCAAACTCTTGAAAGGCAGTGATGTGCTCCCCACGTTGGCTAATGGCTTGACAGGCCTTACAAAGGAATGTGGATGCTGAACACAGGTCAAACTGATGCATATCAAGGAGATAAAACTACACATATGCAGAGTCATAATTTTTTGCCAATTATAGTCACTGAAATGATCATTCAGAGTGTCACATTGAGACCCTGGACCCATCTCCTTAGTGCTATTCACAACAGCATTGACAGCCACCCAACCCCATTCAGGAGCTTCACCATCAGTTCAGCTGACATCTGGAGAAAAGTTGAAAGAGTAGTTGACTTGACATCTTGCAATGTGGGCAATGAGATGGAATTTTGGGACAAGAAACTTTGAAGAGATGGGATAAGTAACACAATGCATTGAAATTTGAACACCAATACCTCAATTGGTGGTCAACATAGGGATCTGGTAATCCATATTGGTTTCCATAGACATTGCAGCGAGTACATAGATTACAGCTCCATTGGCAGGATATGTCATATGACATGACAAGTGATTCTGGGGTGTTCTGAGCAATGCTAGACCAGAAGACATAATCCATGTTCACATAGCTTCAAATTCAATCAGTAAAGTGCAACCTGTAGATACACAGAACACACTGCTTGCCCTTTTGAAGGTCACCTATAGACAAGGGTCTCTTCATGTCATGTGGAAGGGGATTAGCTTGAGGTGGAGCGGAGCCAGATTCAATGGGAATATATTGTTGTGTCATGGTGAGACTAGCGCTATTGGATTTTGGCTCATAGGAGGTGTGAAACAGTAAAATGGGAGTAGATTAAGATGCAGAAGGGAATGAATCCAAAGTTACAGAGTCATAATTGTATGTGAGTCCTTTTGCATGTCCTTTTTCATGTCCCATGATAAGCAAGTTAAAGCTAAAATGGGTTATTGAGAAACAACATACTTTAGTGCCTTATAAACTGCTGGAGCGCTGAGAAAGAATCCTGAAAATGGCTGCATTACTACAAAATGAATAGCCAAAGGAAATAGGATGAACTAAGTCAGAATTGCTACTGGTTAGCTTGCACACATTAAACCAAGCAACTCCAAGAAGCATACAAACCTATTCAAAAGAGCTACATAGTATTTCACTAGCAAAGAATGACTCAGGAGGAGCAGAGAATTGCAGAGGTTTAGTTGTGATGATTAGTTTAAACAATGACTCATTAACATCACACATTTATCACATGTCAAACTCATATGCAATTTTAACCATGTACAGAAATAACTTGAACATTTACCAAGGATACAAGCCCAAGGCTCTCTGCTCATCCCAGAGAGCAACTGCAACATTAGTAAATTCACCATCACCATTATGAAAGAGTTTATCCTCCAAATCCTCAACTAGAGCCTGGAAACGCTCCTCTTCTGTCATAAAAAGGAGATGGTGCTCCATTGGAGTGATGACAGAGTTATATTGTTGATGGTCCAGTACGTTTAATCTCTGGCCAGTCTGTGCCCACCTGAGGAAATGAATGTGCTACATGAGTGGACAATTCAGATAGAAATACAGTCAGAAAATCAATCAGACTCACATGACGCTTGTGATCCCATGTAAGGTTCATAGACCTTGCCCAGTTATCAAATGCATGGCTGGCATAATCTTTGCCCAGGATCAAGCCTGCCCAGACCAACTGTTTCTTGGAGTAATCAGATCAAAATGGAGTATGATGGGGCAACATTAAACTCACCTGACAATGGACCTTGTGCTCCCAAACTTCCCGATTTATCACAATCTGAGGATGTCAATCCTGCCAAATCATCCAGAAGAGACTGAAGAATTCTAGGAGTCTCCTTTCTTGTGATGCTCTCATGTAAACTGGAGCCATGTATTTAACAGAGCACCCTGAATGCAGTCTGGGCACCACTTTTTCTCAAAGAGACAGCCCAGGGGGTGATCTTTCCACCAGTGATGAGAGGAGAGACATTATGCCTCAAAGAGTGTAAGTTAAGTGTATTTAAGATTGAAATGATAGCTGCTTACCATTTGCAAAACACACCAACATTGTACCCAACTGTGACTGTGTACCAAGGATCCAAACCATTGCCATTAACAATGGTTGTGGTGATGCCTGTGCCAGATAGTAGTGGCAGTGACTGTAGGAATAGTGGCTGCAATGGGGCTAGTAGTAGCAGCTGCTGCAATGGGGGCTCAAGCAGTCATGGCAGCTGCAACAGGGGCTCAAGCAGTCACAGCAGCTGCAATAGAAGCTGAAGAAGTTATGGCAGCTGCAACAGGGGCTGGAGCAGTCACAGCAGCTGCAATGGGGGCTGTGGCAGAAGCCATGGCAGTGGCGGCAGCAACTGAAGTAGAGGCAGGGATACTGGGATTGTTGTCTAGATATATATATACATGGTCAAAACCTAATATGTAGTTCACATTAGATAGACTTATTGCTGGTGGTGATGTTGATGCTCAGCTGTTGCAGGGCCACAACAAGCTGAGACTTGGTGATGGTGTTGGTGGAGCCAGCACCTCATTGTTGAACCATAGTCTGTTATGTGGAGAGTCTGGAATACTTCCGCCAAAGACTGGTGTTGGCTAGTAAGAAGACATTTCTTGAGGACCTTTTAGAAAAGTACCTATATCATCAAGCCAATGGCATCCTCAATATATTTTGGCCTGCTGTTGAGAAGAAATAGTTTGGAAAATGGCTGGTCATGGTGGATGATAATACTATCAGCACTAAGGAGTGGATAGCCCAAATTGGATCAGCTATGGCAGCCAAGAAAAAGGTAATGCATCGATATAAAGGGTAGAATGTTAGCTTACATAATTTGATCATTAAGCAACTGAGAGAATGGTTCCAGAACCAGTCCCAGGCAATGAAGCGTGTAAAAAGGAAGAAAGGTGTCTCACTCAACTTCAACCAAAGGTCAACCTGTCACTTGCAAGCAACTGAATTATATGCAGCAAAATATCATGATACAAAGATTAAACCATGGGTCAATGCAGTTTTGGCTGCAATGAATCCTGGTGATCATACAAGATATGCAATCAAAGTTGTTAAACACAATATCAAGGAAGCATGGAATGCCAAGTTGGAGGAACTTTAACATGAAATCATTGAAGAGTCTAAGTCTAAGGTTGTTCCCAAAGTGTCTTCAAGCTTGGTTCAGACCCCACAAGACTATGCATTGTGAGCTGGTTTCTCCATGTGAATCAACTTGATACTCATGTTTGGATTTGTAGGGCAATTGTGTGCCTCCTGATGTGATGGAGCAGATCAATCAGACCCTGCAAGGTGAGACTGGATGGATTTGGACAATTCTAGGTGGTGGTCCCAATCCTAGTTATCCCAACAAACAGGTCCAAACTGTGTCATATGTCATTTGATCACCTTTCTTGATATATCACTTAGTAGTTTCCCACAGATTTAATTTTGGCAAGAATTCACTCAATCACTCCTTCAAAGAATATCATGACAACTATGATGAGCAAATTACTTCCATGCCTCAATCGTGTCTGACTAGTCAATCAGAAGAGGGAGACAACTGATCCATGCCTCAATCATGTCTGACTAGTCAATCAGAAGAGGGAGACAACTGAAGTGAGCTTCTATCAAGATTGAAGAAATGACCTGCTCTGCACACACCCAAAGCCCCACTACCCCCAAAGAAGACAGCTCATAAAGCCCAGTTGGCTCTTCAGTTGAAGGATTCCAAACATACAACAGACAAGGTGTTCACACTCGGAAAGTGTATTTACAAGCTGACTGGGACCAAGGAAGTCATCTCACTCACCGTTGACACTAAGGCAAGCCACTAAACACTGGTGTAAATTGCAAACCCACTCCTTGCAGGAAAGAAAAGGAAAATGCTCAGTAGGTCATTTATATATATGAGGTGCAAAGCCTAGACTTACATTTTTTCAGGGAGAAGAAGTAAGTTGGGCTTGGCAATGCATCTTGTTGAATGTTCTTGACTAATCTTTGACTCCATGTGATATCATGTATCTACTTTTTGTAGCTTGCATTGTATCACAACCTGTCTTTTTATTGTACTTTTTATATATAATCTTGATGCAAAAAAAAAAAAAAAAAAACATCTTGAGGAAAATCTCAGCCATGTGAATACTGTGGTATGATATGATATGTCATTCTCATTTTATTCCTAGAAAATAGATTTCCAGAAATACCAACCAAACAAAAACATGACAAGTCTGCAGCCACTCAGCCACTCAGCCACATGAATAGATATGATATGTCATCCTCATTTTATTACTGGAAAATAGAATTCCAGAAATACCAAACCAAACAAAAACACAATTAGTAGCACTAGAAATGCAAAAGAAAGAGAGTTCAATGCATGTACTAATATGGGGCTTCGCGAAAAAGCTGAAAACTGTAAGCTGCGATAAAAACGTCGAAAACGGTAGACATACCTCGTAAGACAAACCGTTGAACCTGCACCAATGGCGGGAGACACCATGTTGGCAAGAAAGAAGTCAAAAATAAGACTGATGCCAAAAGGTGGATGCCGAGTGATGAGATCGCGAACCCATCATGACATTATGATCTCAACGTTCTGGACAGGTGGCTGTGCTTGGTGATGACCAGCATCACAGATCAGTGATCCGAGATGACATCACAATCTTGGGATTAACCTGACAGGTGGCTGTGCCCAGCGATGGCTGCCATCATGGATCACTGATCTGGTGATGGGACATCAAACCGACCAACGAACCTCTGTTAAATCGTACCTACCGACTACCATCATGACCCACATGCACCCATGGACAAACCACCCCAATGCCACACGCACGAGCCCATAGGAGGGAGGAACGGAGGACGAGGGAGGGCCGGCCGGCTGAGACAGAGCTGGAGGAATGGTCTTTTGCCGGACTAAGGCTAAACCATTCCTCTGGAGGGTCTGGACACGCCAAGACGGCGGCGGCACCCCGGGTGTACAAGAACAGTGGCAGAATCACGCAGACTGCACCTGGTCCGTGCGCGTCGTCAAAGGGTATAAAAGGGAAGGATATTGGGGGAAGCCGAGCAAGCAAACAGCTTGCCATGGCATGGAGTCCCCAGCGTGCAGATCTCTTAGGCTCAGGAGCACGGGTTTGGCTTCAGTGGGAACACATGGGAGGATCAGTATTATATATTGGAATAAAATTGCGTTCATCGACTACCAATTTGTGTGAGCCGGAACTGCATTTTAAAACCCTAACAAATATATTATTTCTGTCGTCCTAAAAGTGCGCGCGCATGTAACATAGCCCAACGCAACTAAGTGAACCAGATTATCTTAATCAGATCTGATTATCTATCAATGAGATAAGATAAAGATAAGATAAGATAAAGATAAGATAAGATAGTCCGACTTCGCATCAGTACATACACTCAAGGGAGTCCAGCAGGATTCCTAGTTGCAACATTTATATGTTACAATATATGTTCTATGGAGACTTCACTTCTCAGAAAGGAGACTATTGGAAAACAAGTGAAACTTAGATCAGGTTTAAGAACAATGGAAATAGACATACTGACAAGAGAAGTCACTACCAGATCACTACCATCAATGAATACGAAGTGAGGTACACGATAGAAGACCTATTTATAGATGTAACCATATATTTAGGAAACACAATTCAGGCACAATTGCACATGGACTGGGTGCAGAGGCAGGCTACAAGGCAGGCAGACAACGAGTGCCACCAGGGTGGTTGGGAAACAGTAACAGTAAGCATACAAGGCGGCTGCCCAGGCTATTTGGTCTGGTGTGGCCTGAGTCATGTGCCTTGTAAACGAGAGGCCCTGATACATTAGACTTGCCTTGTACTTACAGGGGTCTAATATATAAAAGGGACTGTATAGCCTGCCTCATGAGAAAAATGCCAATATGGTACCACCAGGCCATGGACCCCAAAATCAGACAGATGAATATTTGTTGAATCCCTGGAGGCCCTAATACATTAGACTTGCCTTGTACTTACAGGGGTCTAATATATGAAAGGGACTGTATAGCCTGCCTCATGAGAAAAATGCCAATATGGTACCACCAGGCCATGGACCCCAAAATCAGACAGATGAATATTTGTTGAATCCCTGACTGCTTGAAGACAAAGCGCAAAATTAGAAATGTCGGGGATGCAGAAGCACTAGCATCAGCGCTTAATGACCTGGAACACTTACTGTCCTAAGAATGCAAGTGCAAAACATGTATGACCATGGAGAACCAATCTGGCTGCATGCACCTGCACCTATGCTCCACAAGAACCGGCAATATGCTGGACACCCTACCATCCAAATGGGACACCACACCTTCATACCAAAGTCAGAATTGAAGATGAGGAACTGGACCTTGAGTCAAATGAGAAGATCATACTGAGGCAGTTCATAAATCAGACTCAAGAACAAAGACACCCTTGCCCACACCTTTAGGGTGTTCACAACTGGATCAGTTTGCAATCAACTCTATTACCCCCTAGGGATGAAAGACAACTGGGCCCCCTCTCAGCAACAGTAGCCACCAAAAGCCTGCTCATGGCAACCTCAATAGGGACCAGAGCAGTCTTCCAGAACAGGGATGACTGAAAGGTGGCAAAAAATGGGTAAATCCATGAAACAGCACAGGAAACAGCCCAATCCTGCTAAGCATCCTCCTGGCATTGTTAAAAGGGGGCATCTACACCCCACTAAAAATCAGTTTCAAATCAAGAAGAGTTCTAGAATTACTCACCAAAGACCTGGAGAAGAACAAAGATTCCAGTTTCATTGGTATAAGGGATGCAGGGATGGTGAGGGCAGTGGTGGGCCACCTGCAAATGCACAAATCAATGATCCACCTACAAAATACATCTCAAGAACTACCAACACCAAATCATAAAAGCACAGAAGACCTGGCAAGAATAGCCATGGACAATGAATGAACCCTAGTAATCCCCCCCATTCCCCACTGAACTCTACCTAACCATGGCTAAACTTGCAAAAATGACACAAGCAATTGCATACCAAACAATAAGGGAAATGATACATGTCTCTGACAGACCAAAAGCCCGCTGCATTACTTTACAAGATAAAGAGACATCAAGCTGGCTGGAGAAACAAATCCGGATGAGAAAGAGATATGGAAGAGTGTAGGAAGCAAGGACTTCTCACAACAAGTGAAGGTCTTTCTATGGAAATGCATCCACAAGGCTTATAAAGTTGGACCATACTGGGACAAACCATCAATGAAACCAGAACTCACAGCAAACATGGGAGATCAACTCCCTGAACCACATCATGACTAAATGTACATGCCCAGGACAGAGTACAATATGGAACCTGGCAGGGAACCTCTAGAGTAAGAAGACCAGAAATTGACTACCCCCCCAGTCAATATCATTGATACTAAGCAGTGTAATGCAGAAAGTATCCAGGGAAGAAGCTCACAAAACAAATCACTACCTCTCACACTTCCACGAAATACTGATAATAGGATCTGCATACTAATCTGGACTCTACACTGTGAAAGGATAATTCAAAATAAGGAAGCAACCATGGCGCTGGCCTCTCAACCTTCACGCTACTCCAAAAAAGTAGAAAACAAAATAGAATCTATGCAAGTAAACATATCCTACGCCCGTTTGGTAATTGTGTCTTGTATATCTTGTTGTATCCACCCATATTTTGAACGGGTAGTTTTGTGGTTTTTTGTATGTCTGTTGCCTACCATGTTGGATAGGACATTGCAGCACGTGATCCCCAACATATGGTGGATGGAAATTAGGAGAAACTGTACAGCATGAGCGATATCTATCGGAGTCGGATACCAGCACACCTCAGTTGTTGATAAAACAGACTGAGGTGTGTCTCATCTATACCACTCATATCACACGTACTGATTAGTATTAGTTATATTGTATCAAACAGGTATATATCACAATATCAGTCATTGATACAACAGACTGAGTTATATTGTATCAAACATACCAGAGTCTGAGAGAGGGAGGGAGAATCCACCGGCAAGCTGTATTGAGCAAATGTGCAGAGGTAGAATGTATCCATCTTACGCCGATTTGGTAATTGTGCGTCGGACTGTATCGAAATACATACATCTTTTCTCGTAGATTTTTCCTTGGTATCAGTACAAGGGTCACATAGAATGTGACTGCACTCGGGGGGTTGGGTGTCTATTATGGGTTTATTGGGGTTAAAATTGATAGAGTATGTATGTCTGTGACTAGTAAAATCACTACTATGGGTGACCTACGACGATTTTTCTAAACATGGGGCATTTAGTAATTACGTGTGTTATGTTGTATGATATGACAGGGTTGAACCTCGATCGGTCGATGATGGAATACTCGTTTTTGCCACTGCGAACGGTTCAATCTTCTGAGCCAACCCCGGACTTGGCGAATGACGTACCTATCCAATCGAGCGAAAAGTTCCCTCAGGCGCTAAAGTTCCATGCATTTTGAACGTGTGCCTGTGTATTTAAAACGTGACTGATACTCGACAGGCTTTTGCTTGATAATCAGCTCATTGTTGACGTCATTGTACTTTTTACGGATCGCAGCAATGTCTTTCTCGCGAAGCTTGAACGAACGGTAATCAGTCAAAATCGCACTACAAAGAAAGGACGGAAAAACAAGGAAAAAGACCTATATGGTCAATCCATATTTTGATACTAGAGATTTCCTGTGTTCGAGGGAATGGTTAGGAATAAATGCTCTAAAAGCGAGATTCAAGCATTAAATAGAACACGTACACGCATGTCTGCCTCTGTGCACCACCGCCAACCTGAGGGCTACCAATAAGGCTGTCAATAACGGGTTTGGTCGTGTCGACGGCGGTGCCGACGGTATCAACAGCTGTGTTGACGGTGGTGCCAACAAGGTCGCCGACAACAAGCGCGCTTGCGAGGCTGGCGAGGCTGGTGGCGGGAATGACGAAGCTCTTGAAGTGCATGCTGAGGGGATCTGGGAAGTATGTGGCTTTGCAATGGTTCAAAACGCAGGACCCTGTCGTCCTTTTATACGCAGAATCGAGTCGATCGACAGTGCGGGCGGGTGGAGCCGTGTTATACATGCCCGGAGGCTACCATACATACATGGTTTGAGACAACGTGCAAGGAATTTTTTTCTTGCAACACCATTGTGTCTATGCACAGGATCTGGCGTCCTGCTGGAAGGAGGCACGGGAGGAAGGTTGTGTGACAAATGTGACGATGAGCTGCCCTTGAGCAAGAACCACTAGGACGATTGATGGTGTACTCACTCGCCGAGTGGGGCAGCGTATTATGTTGACGTTCTCTCTTCGCTTCCTCTTTGAGGACTGTCCTACCTGCTTGGCGTGGTCTCCGAGCGAGTATGGCGTCCCGAGGCCGCAGTCGGCTGAGGGGTGGTAGGTCCGCTTCTTGAGCGACATCCCCGTCTAGGACTCAGGCAAGTACCTTGGGGCCCGTCCCTGAGCAATACACGTTGTCTACCTCGCAACTGTTACATCGGGATCAGACAAGGAGACCGACTATGGAGGAGGTACTGAATTTCGAAGCGCCGTTGGCTAACGCTAAGGGTAAGCAGCGAGAGGAGCCGCAGGTATTGGAGCCTCCCAGATACACCCTCTAATCAAGCAGAGCCCTTTCCTGGGTCCTCAAGGCCCACGGAACCTCCGTCGGACGTTGCTCTGGGTCTTCGACCCGCATACATGGACTCTTCCTTGCACCCTTCACACGCGCAAGCATCTATGCCCTCGCACCCTTCGACTCGCCCTGCATCATCTCCTGTGGCACCCCTCGTATCTAAGCGGGTTCGCATATGTCCTCCTGAGGTGAACCGGGACGGAATGCCCAGTCTGGCGCAGGTAGACGTGTTGGTATCCACCACGTCGCCGGTCAGACCTCAGCCGCCTGTCACACCTGAGGCCACTGCTAGGGGGCGAGAGAGATGTTCCCGCTCGTTGGACTCGCCTGTGGAGGCTGATCGACATCTTGACCAGCATCATTATGTCACGCTCTCAGAACATCAGTTGCAGACCATTCTGCGGGGTTTTGGATGGGAGGTGGACCGAGCGGGTAAGTCCTCCTATCTCGTACACGTCTCTGTTAGATGCCTGTGCGTCGTGGCTATCTGAGGGTTGCTAAACCCCCACAGCCTTGGTTCTGACCCATGAAGGGTTTCTTTTGGGTTCTCAACCTGGTGTGACCCTTGGAGTGGGTTACACATGGCATTATATTCGAGTTGTTTATCCTTGGCATATATCATGAGTTGTCGAGGGCGTATTGTCCCCGGTCATCGTCTCGAGGGTGTTTTGTCTGCCAGGGTGTTATATCTTGAGTTGTCTAGAGTGTGGCTCCCCACCGTTCTTCATCATTTCGAGGTTGATTTGTCTGCTGGTGTGTGTATGGGCTCCCAGCAGTTCTTCGTCGTTTCAAGGATGTTTTTGTCATTTTGAGAGCGTTTTCATCGTTTCGAAGGCGTTTTTGTCATTTCACTGACCATGTTATATCCAGACTTGTTAAATGCATTATATGACTTGCGAGCGGGGGAACGAGACTCCACAATTGCTCAATCTTCTCCCCCCAACCCCAGACCATGCCCAATTCATAGGGCGAGCCCTCCTGTCATGCATCCCCTACCAGCCTTCCCCATCTTGCCCTCCCCAAGCATTGTTTCTGTCCATTCTCTTTTCCCATGCAAACCTTTGGGTGAACCTTTGGGCTCCAGGGTGCTGTTGGAAGGCCTGAGTCTGCCTTCTGATTCCAGCCCCCACCGACCATGCCGTGCTCTTCATGGCCTTCCACCTTCAGTGGGTCTAATGCTGTCCTTTGCGGACAAGATTTTTCCTCTAAAAGTATGGCGCTGTCTTGAGGGAGGCATGCTGGATTACATTCCTCTGACCTCTTGACCGATGATGCTTGTTGCTGTGCAGCCCAAGAGCCCCCTCCACCAGAGCCAGCTTATTCCTTCCAGGGAAAGATTCCATCCTTCACCTTTGATTCATTGAAAGAGGCAAAGCTTTCTTACAAAATGTGGAGTGGTGCCGCTGACAACTTGGTTGCTGCCATGTGGAAACATCTTTGTGCACAGGGCAAACATGCTTTGGGAGTACCTGTAGCTCAGACAATTGCAAACATGTTCACTGGGCATTGTGCCACCTTGAAAAACCTACCAAATGCTTTGGAGAATTTTGATGTTATTCTGGAATATGATCAGCACCTCCATGCTTTGTTTATCACTGAATCTCACCGTTTCAGGATGGACATTTTTCAGGAATGCATATACCAAGAATGTGAATTGAATCACCACATCAACCATGTATGCATGTTGGATTCCAAGTTGGCAGAAATGGAAGCACTTATGGCAAAGCCTCACCAACATTTGAGGCCTTGTGAGAGTGTTTCTTGACTCACTATGTCCCATTGGCTTTGCTGCCTTGCCTGTGGGTCAGTTGACCACAAGCTTCAAACCTGTTACAATACACCCAAGTGGATGCAAAAGGATGGATTGGGCTGGAACTCTCTATCTGGCAATTCAGTCTGCTTTGCCTTCAATGGCCCTGCCTCTTGCTCCTGAGGCACTATGTGCCAACACACTCATGCATGTTTGTTGTGTGGATCTTCCACGCATGGGTGCATGGCCTGCTTGGCTTGACAGCTGTTTCCCCCTTTCCACCCCGCTGCTGGCTGATGAGTGGGAATTGGCCCTCCAGGCAGCAGGTGTCGAAGAGGAATATGCAGTGGTTATACATGGCCTTTGTTGCAGATTCAGCCTTGGCATAGACTCTGTGCAGTTGGAAACTCCTTATACCCCCCATAATCACTATCATCCTGAAGATCATGCTTTTGTCCTGCAGAAATATTCTAAAGAAATTACTCTTGGTCATGTCTCGCCAGGGTTTCCCCCAGATTTGGCTTTCAAATGTTTTGGTCCTTATCATTTGGCCCCCCTCAATGTTATTCTGAGTGCCAGGGGCAAGCAATGAATAACCTTAGATCTCTCTTATCCTCACAATGACCCCAATATTCCTTCTATAAACTTGCTTATCAACACTTCATGCTTTCAATGTGACTGGAGCACTTTCTTGGCTTGCTGGTTGTTGGTTGCAAATGCTTTGTTAGGAACGCAAGTAGCTGTTTTCAACATCAATGCCGCATTTTGAAACATACCTATGGACCCCAATGAATGGTTATTGCTAGCTGTGATCATTAATGGTTTGGTGCACTTTGACTTTTGGTTGAATTTTGGTGTTTCTAGTGCTCTCAGCATCTTTGGTTCGGTTGTGGATGCCATTGTCCAAATTTTCTTACATCATGGTATAGAGGTGGTTCTCAAATGGGTGGATGATTTCATTTTTTTAGATACCCTTGTAGCTTGCAGAAACCATATTCATACAATTATGATGAATCCCTCATTTGGTCCATTGCAAACCGCTTGAGTTGGCCATTGGCCTCAGATAAACATTCTCTGTTTGCTTCATCATTCACTTACATTGGTTTTTTGTGGAACTTGGAATCCAAGACCATGGAACTTCCAGAGGTGAAGCGGAATAAGTACCTGGCAAAACTTGCTGAATGGACTGTGGGTTTATGGGTGTCCTTGAAGATGACAGAGTCCTTGATTGGTACTCTCAATCATGTATGCTTAGTGGTCCTGGCAGGTTGATCACATTTACCTGCCTTATATGCCTTTCATTCCCATTTTCCACCTTTTGCAAGCACCTTTCTTAACCACCAGATCAGTGCTCCTGTCTTGGCAGAAATCAGCTGGTGGACTCTAACTTTATCTGGGTGGTGTGGTTCAAAAGTGATTCAGCCACCTCCACCGTTGGATATTACACTGTATGTCAATGTGTCTACTTCATGGGGAATAGGATTGGTGCTGGATAATCCTGGCTCACTTGGAAGCTATGTGATGGATGGCATGGAGAAGGCAGGGATATTGGTTGGGCCAAGATGGTGGCAGTCGATTTGGCTGTTCAAACGCTGAAGACTGCTGGTTATTGTGATTGTCACATTGTGATTCATTCAGACAATTCTGGAGTTGTCAGTGCCCTGGAGGCTGATCAATCTTGGAACTCACAACAGAATGCCATTCTCAGGCACATAGTGGACACATTTCAATTAGCAAACATTTGGATTTCTATTTGGTGGGTTGCAAGTGCTGACAATGTGGCTAACAGCCCATCCAGGTGCCTTCTTCCCCCAAAGGAGTCTATACTACCATTCCCTCCATTGGTCCCTTATTATTTCAAACCATATGTCGAATCTTCTGTTAGGTATAATGAATTATGATGCACCTGGTAGTTGATTTGCAATAATAAAGGGCATTCCTATGGTTGTTAGCTTGACTACTTGAGTGAAGAGGCTGACCTACTAGGTTTGAGTATAAATAGCTCCATGAATGCCTTTCCATATCCCTATTTCCCCATTGCCATGCTTACTTGTGCCCTTGAATTTGATGGTGTCATTCCACTTGAACTTAAATTGTGGCACAATAGACTGAGTTATGGTCAGGACAGGTACAAGGAAGGAACAATAGTTTGCACCTTATCATGCATCCATGAGACCATCAAATTTTGCATATAACAGAGCAGGACAAACACAAGGCTATTCCCTCACTTCAGCTGATCAGAACAAGGTGAATGAGGTCATATCACATGCTTGGAGGGAGGGAACAAAGGACAAGTATTCCATGGCTGTGAAGGACTACATATCTTTTTGCATGAGTTGCACTATTCCCTTGTTATCTATGTTTCCAGCTTCTGAGGATCTCTTGCATTTGTATGCTACTTCAATGGCTGGGGATTTAGCAGGAGGCACAGTGGCCAATAGATGCTCTGGACTGTGCTATTGGCACATCCAAAACAACTTACTATGGTCAGGCTCACTGAGGCTAAGTACACGCTAAAAGGAACAGAAAACATGCGCCCACCTGAGTCCAAAAGACCACAGCGGCCACCAATTTCTCTTGAAATGTTGGAGGCTATTGGCCAAGCGCTGGATCTCAGCAATTCCTTTGATTCATGTGCGTGGGCAATTTCAACAATGTTCTTTTGGAGTCAGATTAGACTGGGAGAAATTTTACCGCTTAAGCAAAAGTGTTACAATGGTCAAAACTTTCCTTCTTAGTGGTTTCTTGGGCAACTGTCAGGCATGGGATCTCATATGTTGCACCTCCCTCGCACAAAAATGGGTGGTACCATGGGCAAAATGGTTATGGTTACCCAGACAATCACAGCAGTATGACCCTGTATGGGCGCTGCAAAACCTTTTTTATGACAATCAACCAAATCCAGACAAAATCATAGTGACATACATTAATCTGGCTGGAGAATGGCGCACCATGGTCACAAGAAAGCTTATAAACAGAATCAACGGCATCCTGGAAGACAACAGAATGCCAATTGTCAGTGGGTACTGTTATTGTATTGGTGGTATGATGGCCCTTCTGTTAAATGGTATTCCCCCCAATGTGGTTAGAATCATGGGGCAATGGACTTCAGATGCCTTCTTGAGATACTGGAGGTTGTTAAAAGTGTTCACACCAATGTATGTTGAAATGTTATGGCCAGTGGTAAGAAATTCTGTTGTCAGTAGGTGGTATGGAGGTTCATCTGCAACAAAGATGTCCAGACTACCTCGGTTGGGGTTTTCTTCGAAGAATCTCAGTTTGAGATGAACCTGCTATTGAATTTGGGCTTTCCTAGTGCTCCAAGATGACAGCCACTATCCAACTCAAGGACATCATGTGGTGAAAAGATGGTCCTGATACTAGTTAGTAGGCATTCTTATAAAAATATTTTTGAGTCTCTCTTTCTTTGTCCTTCCACTTTTGGACATTGTCTAACGCCCACACAACCCAAAGATACACATCAAAACATGAATGATGTGATGTCATCAGCACCTCTTTTTTTTTATTGTACCACAGTTGCTGAGGGTATAGTGAGTGCAAAGCTAGCATGAGGGTCTTGCTTATTCAAGTCTAGTAACTTCTTCTGAGCTTGGTCTCTCAAAGACTAAAGTTGCATTGATGACATGGTGCTGGAGTGTTTGTGTAGTTAAGGAGGGGAGGGATGATCCCCCTTGCAGAATATGGCATGGTATGTCCGAGATCCAGGTTGACAGCATCCACGTGGCAAACATGGACAAGCTCCTCTAATATAGTCAACACGCAACTAGATTTTGAAGGCTTGACAATGATGATAAAAAAGCTAGCCAGGGACAGATGTATTACAGGGAGAGCCCTCATCACATGTTGAGCAGAGGAGTATTATTGTTAGAACATTGTGTTATACACAATTGTACTTGTAACGTTTTGGTTATATCATGATCAGTGTAAGGAAATGCCCACATACCTCAGTCAGGAGATAAATAACTGAAGGATTGGCCCTTCTGCATCCAATCTATATTCCAATGACATGGAGCACAACTCAGCATTTTGCATACTGCAACCCCTCTGCAATACTCCCCTGGTCTTGTGGTTCACATGAACAAATCAAACTCATTCTCAAGTTTCAACTAGAAGAATTGAGGCTGGATCTGAGCCTTGAGTCCTCCAACCAAGGCCTTAACCAGAAAAAGTGAAGTTGAGGTTGGATTTAACCATTCAGTTTTTTACGATCTGTTGTGGCCACTGTAAGTGATTGACCACCTCATGATATCACACAGATCACATTATATCACAAATTGCTTTGTTAAAACACACTGAACAATGGACACATGCAAGTATCTATATCCCCCCCCCATCCTAGTGGACACCCTCAGTTGATTGTGCACAGACTGAGGGTGAGCTGAATTGTCTATGCACTGCTAAATACCAAACTTGAGAGTACCATAGAATAAGGATACTTACTATATCTGTGTATCTAGGTACCTAATCTCAGTTAGACTGAGAAATAAGGATACTTACTGTATCTGTGTATCTAAGTCTGACTTCAACACAGTTGGCCAACCAGCAGCAGCAGTGTCAGCCATAAGGCTTACAGGCTAATAATGTTTAAGACTTAAATTGTGGTTAAGGCTAAGGGTTCATATCAATCCCAAAAGTTATTAACTGCTAGCTAACTCTTAGATACAGTGTATGACTCATATATAGTACATACAATGACATTTAATCAAAGATTTTGACACCAGGAAATTCTTTGATGAAGCCATACCACTGGTCTCATTATCCACTATAATGCCTCATTTCAGCCAATGGAAGACATTGGAGCTAGTGTCCCAGAACTATTGGTGGCCCCAGATATCCCTGTACATTGAATCCTACACTAGTACATGTGTCTGGAAGCTCCATGGCCTCTCAGATGCCTATGCGTTGGACTGGGGCCTACAGTTCATAGCAAAGTTTATCCAAGAACTCTACTAAATGCTCAGCATGAAGCTCCACACCTCCATCACCGACCATCCACAGTCCAACAGCCAGACAGAATGAGTGAACCAAGGGCTTGAGCAGTACCTCTGCCTCTTTTGCAATGAGTGGCAGGATGACTGGGATGAGCTGCTTCCAGATGCCAAGTTCCAGTACAACAACCACATTCACATTGTCAATCATTATGACCAGTGGTGGGGGAAGTTTAGATGTTGGCTAGGAATGGAGTCCACTAGAGCTGGTGTCTGACAGTTTGATTGCTTTGTAGAGAATTGGGTGGTGGTAATGTTTGATGTCTATAAATAGACCCAATCTCTGAGCTTGTACTGGGAGGTGGGGGTCCATTTCTGGTTGTAGTACCATACCATATTGCCCTTAGTCTTTGCAAGTGCTGACTTGGCCTCCTCTTGAGCTATCCTCATCAGAAAAATGGGGAGACTTCCATGGCCAAATGGGTGTAATGTACTAGAACTCTGCATCTACAGTGGCTTAAAAAACTGTCCTAATGTTATATACTTTTTGAAAGATGAAAGATTGGAAGTATTTAGAATTCTGGTTGAATCATGTAAAATACTATAGCATTAGCTACAAATTGCATTTTAGTCTATGTAATTTAAATCAAAACTGATGGAGTAATGGCCATTTCACAATATTCACTACCTTCAACTTTGCAGGTTTATTCCTATTTTAGTCAGAAATAAATAAAGAGTGAGTTGCATGTGGGAATATCGAGACTTGAGGCAAGAAGAGAGAGAGAAGAAGCAGAGATTAGATTTGAGAGAAACAAGATGAGTGGAGACGAGAGAAAGAGGACAATATGAGATGAGTATGAAACAAAAATGAGATAAGTCAAAAAATGGAAACCAGAACATGTGTGACTAGGAAACAAAAACAAAATACAAAACTAGAAACAGAGAGGTACAGCAATATCAAGACTAGACTACTTGATGCTACTCTACAACTTATATACTGAATGGTAGGTAGGCTCCAGGGAACAGGTCTGGGCCCTGGTGATAAGTTGTAGTGCCAGGGCTTGAGATGAAGCCCAGGGATTGTGCAAGACAGCAGTGGTGGTCAATGCATGTTGTGCAGTGCAAAGGAAGGCCTTGCTTTGGGAGCACAAAGGCATGGAATGGTGACAAAGCAAGGAGGTGAGTGTAGTGTGCAGAGGTTAGACCAGAGTGATGCATGGTCATGATGCATGATGGGCATTTTGGTGGGAGCCAGAGGAGGCTTTAGCACAGGCTGAGGGAAGGGCCAGGAGTTGCTGGAGCAGGTGCTGATGTGGCGGCTGCAGCTGAGAGAAGCACTGGAGATAGCCAGGGCTGGTGCTGATTGTGGCAGCTGTGGGCAGTGATAGCCAAGGGGTGCCAGGGGTGGCAGTGGCTGGTGGCAGTGACAGGCAGTGATGGCCAAGGGCTGCCAAGGTAGAATGGCGGCAAGGCAAGGAGGCAAGCAGGAATGGGGCATGGTCTGCAGAGATTGGACTGGCAGTGATGTGTGGTCATGGTGCATGATGGGCATCTTAGTTGGTGCTGGAGGAGGCTTTGGTATGGGCTGGGGGAAATGCCAGGAGTTGCTGAGGGTGGAGGTGGCTGGTGGCGGTGATGGGCAGTGATGGCCAAGGGCTGCCAAGGTGGCTGGTTGCAAAATTGGGATAAGGACATGATTGTAACCACTTACTATATAAAAAAATATTAAAAAATGAGTAATAAGATCTGACACTAGGTCTAATCCTAAAAATTTCAAATAAAAATTCTTAATTTGGTAGTAGTCCAGGCCCGGGATGTCATAGAGGCTGGTGTGGGGAGGTTGAAGTCCCAGGATTGGGGCTGAGTACCGATAGTCAGTAGCAGGTCATGACAGTGGCAGTCTCAAGCCTCAAGGCTATAGCTGCCTTAGCAACAAGATCTTCATGTTTATCCTCTCAGCTTCCTTGGTGGATGTCATGGAGGATGTCTACCTCTGCTTCCTTGACCATGTTCAGGCCCTTAGAGTAGAAGGCTACTAAGTGCCACTTTCTATCCTCATGGGATTGTTGCAACAAAACAGCTCCAGTGGCAAAGTCAGAGTTTTCAGCCTTCATCAAAAGGAAGAGTTGTTTCTGGGGAAGAGAAGGACAGGCTTGGAGGTGATAGCAAGCTTGGGATGTCAAAGGTGGCATGCTCCAGAGCTCTCCAGTGCTAGGCAGTGTCATACAAAGTGAGGTCAAACAACAAGTGTGTGTGAAGAAAGAAGTCCTGAATAAACCTTCAGTAGAGATATGTGAATCCTAGAAAGGCTTGCATTTTTTTTTTTGCTTTGATCATTTTACAACCCCCACCACCTTCACTAGGTCCATTTCCACTGCTCTGGGTGAGATTACTCAAGGTACTCAATTCTAGTTTGTTTCAACTCACACTTCTCCAGTTTGAAATAGAGTCAGTGCTGGCAAAGATGTTCCAAGACAATGCATGTGATCCAGCAGTGCTCCTCTAGTGCTTTAGTGTAGATGAGGATGTTTTCCAGTTATACAAAAACCACACCTTCCACTATAAGGTCCTGGAAGATGTTGTTCATGATTGTTTAAAAGGTGACAGGACTGCTGATGAGCCCAAAGAACATGACTACTAAGAGTTTGAAAAGTCTATGGTTGGTGTTAGGGGACCTTCAATTTGTTCTATGTCAACTTCCATCTACTCTACCTCCCTACACTTTGCTTGGCCCCTTTGAGACCCCCAGAGCCTGCTCTAGACCTTTGGAGATCTCTGAGTGTCCTTTCCCTTTCAAGCAACCTCTGAAACATCCTGCACTTTTTGTTTGAACATTGTCAGAGGTTAAAGTTACCTTAGGTCCTTCTATACAGCTGTTCTCATGTTCTACCACCTACTGATGCACCATGCTGGGCAGTGAGAATCCTGAGACTTGTTCTCTTTGGATTCTTTACTACTGTACTGTTGATTACTATTTTTAATATAACCTTGGACTCTCTTCTGCCAGTTTCATGATTGTGCCACAACTTCTGAAGGTTGCACTGACAGCAGAACAAAACTCTTAACTCTGGCCTAGAAGCTTCTTGTAGCCTGCCTGCACTTACATGGCTACTTGTTGCCTCCTCATCAGATTTACACACTGTATTTCCTCTATGTTTCAGCTCACCAGTTAAGAAGCTCCCTCAGATCCTCTGGCCCCTTGGGACAAAGCCTGAACTTGCTTGCTACACTTAGAGGCTCAGGTGCAACTCACTCAAGCCTCCTTTACTCATTATACTATCAAACTCTCCATTCTCCACCAAATTCTCCATACTCCACCAATTTTCCCATCCTCCACCAATCTACTAACACTATATTCCAATTCCATCAGGCATTCTTAAAGCACTTACCCCCCAGAACTCTGCTCAGCAGAAGTTCCAGCCCTAGAACCATGCCATGCAACTCCAGTGGGAGCTCCAGTGACACTTGCCTCTCAGACATATTTCCTATTTCACTCTCTGACACATATGATGGCAACCATGCTACTGGAGAACATTTCTACAGTCACATCCACTATAAGGATGACCTCCAGGGGTTGTGGCACTGTCACACAAGTGGCAGAGGGAAATCTAAAGTAATCTCAGAGATAATAATCAATGGTACAGTGGTCACTAATCACAAAGAAAACAATTCTAAGGATCTCTGCTTCCCAGCATGGCACATCAGCAAGCAGTGGAGGCATGAGAGCAACTGTACAAAAGAGCCAGAGCTGACCTTGCACTTTGACAATGCTCAAATAGGAAGTGTGAAATGTTCCAGAGCTTTTCCAACAAGAAAATTACCTCCAAAGATGATCTTCAGAGGTTTAAAGCAGGCTTCAGAGATTCCAGGGGGCAGTGCAAGGGAGTGGAGCAAAGTGTAGAGATGCAGAGCAAGTAGAAGTTGGTGTGTAACAAGATGGAAACAAAATCTTACCAGAGATGCCTTTGACTTGGATGTGCTAAAAATTGCATGGGTACTGTCCTACATGAAGGCTAGGCAGGCCTCTATCTATACACTATGTGTGTTTCAATGCCTTAGAGGAGTTGACAGCTTCACCAGTTGGTCTGCCTTTTGTCAGGTTCCACTGACCACGGGGGCTCAGGCTACTGGGCGAACCACCTTACGGTTAAACACCGTGTACACAAACACAGAGCACCAGGAGGAGCGCGAGGCATAGGAGACCGAAGCGGGGCAGGGGGTGGTGTGTGGGAGAGTGCTGGTAGCGCCGGTGGGTGAGACAAGTGCCAGGGGTTGGCGTGAGTCCCGGGGGTGCAAGAGAGTGAGATGAGCGAGCGCCGGTGCGCGAGTGAGTCCCGGGGATCAAGAGAAAATCAGATGTGGGGACTTAGCGAGTCCCGGGGATAGAAGCAAAGCCAGGGAAGTCAGATAGCCAAAAGGGGAAAGAGTTGGGATAAGATAGCGGGAGATGGAAATGATTAAGTCGAAGAGGGGAGTCGGGAACGGGGAGTCAAGAGAACTTAGGGTAGAGAAGAGAGAAGAGAACAACGAGAATAGATTAGAAGTACGAGACGAGTGGAGACGAGGCAGATAGTCGAAACGAGACGAGTACAAGAAAAGAAGCAAGTAAAAGTGATGAGACCGGGACATGCGAGAGACGAAACAGAGACGAAAACACAACAGACAAGACGGGGTTACGGTAATATCAAGACTAGAGTACCTACTTACTACTCTGCGCCTTATATACTACGTAGTACGTATGGCCCAGGGATCAGGCCCGGGTTCCAGCAGTGGGTCGCAGCGCCAGGGCTTGGGATGAGACCCGGGGGCCACGCGGGGCAGGGCGAGATTAAGATATGTCGCGCGGCGCAGAGGTCTCGCACTGGAAGTGCAGAGACACACGGTAGTGGGGCGGTGAGGAGGGAGCAGGAGCGGGGCGTGGTGTGCGGAGGTCGGCGGCAGTGATGTGCAATCATGATGTGTGATGGGGGTCTCAGTGCAGGCTGGGGGTGACGGGTGGTGCCAGCGCTGGTGTGATGTGATAGCTGAGACCCGGCGCTGATGTGGCGGTCACAGCGGTGATGGCCGGGGGGTGCCACGAGTGGCGGTGGCTGTGGCGTTGACGGGCGGTGATGGCCAGTGATGGCCGGGGGAGTTGGCCAGGTAGCGGTCCGGGCCTGGGGCGGTTGTGGGGGTGGTTTTGGGAGTGCTGGAGTCCCGGGGGTTGGTAGCGGGTCGTGACACTTACATTACAAGATCTCGAGCTCTGTTGTAATATATTAAAAAGATTGAGCTCAAAAGCCTGTGGTGAGAAATGAGTTTGACTCATCGAAAAGGTTGTCAGAGATGTGTCTCACCGAGAGGAGTAGCGAATAATTAGCAGGAAGTAAAATACGGAATGTAAGACGCTACTCTGGACTGGGTGGCAAGTGAGACATAATGCAAATGACTTGGGGCGAGAGGCATGAAGCACTCACCTGTGCTGCAGCCAAGTTAGAGTAGGTGAGAGGTGACATTTTGGTGATTTCATACCTACTTTTTGGCATTTTTGACATGACAGACAGCCTGACTGGCGCTGCTAGGTGTTGCTAAGAGCTGATGGACACTTTTCTATATAAAAGATTGTGGCCTACTATTTACCTACTAGTTCCCCATGTTGGCAACTCAAGGGTCACCAATGGTGAATTCGCTTACACTTTACTATATATACTGTACTTATAGCCTGCAAATAACAAGTTACCTTCACCATTACCTCTTACGCTTGGGCTTCAAAGCTCAATTTTGCCTCTTTTAAGCTTACTCTACACCAAGAACACTTTTGTACAGTGTCCTTGTCTTGCCACTGGAAGTACGCCAGTGTACTAGTCATTTATATGCCTTGCAACTGTGGCAGGCATTGTACACTTGGCGACTACGCTAAGCCTCCCCTCACCACTTCTTTACCACTGCCTTCTGGAACCTTGCCTGGCTCACCTCAACTAGCGAGCCCGATGCTACTCACCTTGTGACTGCCTACCCAGACACTACTTGGTAATGTTTTGGGCATCATCAGCATACTGATGATTTCACTGGCACAGCCATATGGATTAGTGGTTAGTGTGACCTCTGGTTTACCTGGTGTCCTCTCAAAAGGCTGAGGTTCAAACCACGAGCAAACACTGGGTGTATTTTTCATTATTATTTTTTTGATTTACTTTACCTGACTTTCTTGACCCTGAGGTTTCACTGGCTTTGCCGCTGCACCCTGGTAACCACCATCATTTCATGATGTTGACATTTTGGTGATTTCATACCTACTTTTTGGAATTTTCACACAACAGACAGCCTGACTGGCGCCGCTGATAAAACCCAGGTTGTATCAAAAGGCGTACTCACAATTTTCCTGGCACAGCCATATGGATTAGTGGTTAGCATGCCCTATGGATTACTTGCCGCCCCCTCAAAAAGCTGAGGTTTGAACCCTGGACCTACCTTTGGCATATTTTTCATCATTATTTTCAGTTTATTTACCTTAGTTTCTTGACTCTGAGGTTTTGCTGGCTTTGCCGCCACTCCCTAGTAACCACCATCATTTCACAATGTTGATAGTTTGGTGATTCCATACTTACTTTATGGCATTTTTGACATGACAAACAGCCTGACTGGTGCTGTCCCAGAAGACAGGTTAGTGGAGAGCAGCGGTAAGGAAGTGGTGAGGGGAGGCTTAGTGTAGTCGCCAAGTGTACAAGGCTTGCTGCAGTTGCAAGGCGTATAACTGACTAATACACTGGCGTACTTCCAGTGGCAAAACAAGGACACTGTACAAAAGTGCTCTTGGCATAGAGTATACTTAAAGAAGGTGAAATTGAGCTCTGAAGCCCAAGCGTAAGAGATAACAGGGAAGGTAACTTGTTATTTGCAGACTATAAGTACAGTATATATAGTAAGGTGTAAGCGAAGTTGCCAACACAAGCATAAGAATTCCTAGTACACTGGCATAGATCCAGTGGCGAGACAAAGAACACTATATAAAAGTGTGCTTGGCGTAGAGTAGACTTATAAGGGACTAAATTGAGCTCTGAAGCCCAAGCGTAAGAAGTGACGGTGAAGGTAACTTCTTGTTTTGCATCCTATAAGTACAGTATATATAGTAAAGTGTAGGGCGACGGGTGTTGCCGGTGCCGGCGATAAGACCCAGGTTGTATCAAAAGGCGTACTAACAATTTTCTTGGCACAACTGCATGGATTAGTGGTTAGTGCACTCTATGGATTACTGGCCACCCCCTTCAAAAACTGAGGTTTGAACCCCTGGCCCACCCTTGGCATATTTTTCACCAGTATTTTCGATTTATTTACTTTATTTTCTGATTTATTTTCTTGACCCTGAGGTTTTGCCGGCATTGCCACCATTCCCTAGTAACCGCCATCATTCCACTATATTGACATTTGGGCGATTCCATACTTACTTTTGGCATTTTTGACATGGCAGACAGCTTGACTGACACCATTAGGCATTGCTAAGAGCTGATGGACATTTTCCTATATAAAAGATTGTGGTCTACTATTTACTTATTAGTTCCCCATGTTGGCAACTCAAGGGTTGCCAATGGTGACTTCGCTTACACTTTACTATATATACTGTACTTATAGCCTGCAAATAACAAGTTACTTTCACCATTTACCTCTTACGCTTGGGCTTCAGAGCTCAATTTCACCTCCTTTAAGTATACTCTATGCCAAGAGCACTTTTGTATGGTGTCCTTGTCTCACCACTGGAAGTACGCCAGTGTACTAGTCATTTATACGCCTTGCAACTGCGGCAGGCATTGTACACTTGGCGACTACGCTAAGCTTCACCTTACCACTTCCTTACCGCTGCCCTCTGCTAACTTGTCTTCTGGGACCCTGCCTGGCTCACCTCCACTAGCGAGCCCAACGCTACTCACCTTGTGACTGCCTACCCCAACACCACTTGGTACAATTTCGGGTGTCATCATTGTACGGTGCCTTGTCTTGCCACTAGAAGTACACCAGTGTCCTAGTCTTCTATGTGCTCTGCAATTACTGCAGGCATTGCACACTTGGTGACTATGCTAAGCACCACCTTAACACTTCCTTACCGCTGTCCTCCACTAACTTGTTTTCTGGGACCCTGCCCAGCTCACCTCCACTAGCAAACCCAATGCTATCCACCTTGTAACTGCCTACCCAGACACTACTTGGTACAATTTTGGGCATCATTAGTGTAAGAGATAGAGGGTGAAGGTAACTTGTTATTTGCAGAGTATAAGTACAGAATATATAGTAAATTGTAAGCAAAGTTGCCAAAGCAGCAAAGTGGGTAAGTAAATAATAGCCAATAATCTTTTATATAGGTAAATGTCAATCAGACCCTGGCAACACCTAGTGGCATCAATCAAGCTGTCTGTCATGTCAAGATGTCAAAAAGGAGGTATAAAATCACCAACTATCAGTGTCATCAGAATGATGACAGTCACTAGGGTGCAGCAGTAAGGTTGGTAAAACCTTGGGGTCAAGAAAGTAAGGTAAAATAAGTAAAAAGAATATAACACAATAGTAAAAGTGCTAGTCCAGGGATTTGAACCCTATCCTTGGGAAGGCACCAGGTGAGCCATAGGGCATGCTGACCACTAGTCCACAAGCCTGTGTCAGGAAATATGTCAGTACTCCTTTTAACACAACCTGGGGCTTATCACCACATGCCATGCCCCACTCCCACTCGCCTTCTTGCCTCACCACCATTCCATGCCTCTGCACTCTCAAAACAAAACCTTCCTTTGACGAGCTTCCTTTGCATCGCATGACATGCATCAACCCCCTCTGCCACCTTGCACAATCTCTGGGCTTCATCTCAAGCCCTGGCACCATGACTTGCCACCAGAGCCCGGACCTGTACCCTGGGGCCTACATACTGTACAGTATATAAGTCGTAGAGTAGCAACTAGTACTTGAGTCTTGATATTGCCGTACCCTTTATCTCTAGTTTCATGTTTCATCTCTGTCTCTTTAGTCTCATGTGCCCCGGTTTCCATTTTTTGACTTATTTCTTTTTTGTATTGTACTCACCTTGTCTCATCTCATTTCCACTTGTCTCTACTTGTCTTGTACTCTCAATCTAACTCTGCTCATCTCTCTTCCTGACGAAAGTAATTGTTGAGTATTCCAACATATCACGTCAGTATTGCGCAATCACCTTCGGTCCAATAGCAGTTTAG
>JAGGAQ010000121.1:0-43477 GCA_017657225.1 Termitomyces sp. T69sscA
TCTACCAACTGGGCTAAAAGGCCACAATGTCAAGCCTGGCTTGACATGTTGCAGGCACTATTTAAGCAGTATCCAGTGTCATGATGCCGTGATCATGACAGATAATGCTCAAACAGGAAGTGCAGGAAGTTCTAGGAGTTTTCTAAAAAGAAAAGAACCTCCAGAGATCTCTGGGGGTCTACAACAGGCCCCAGGGGTCTAGAGCAAGCCTTGAGGATCCCAGGGAGTGGCATAGAACAACTTGCAAATTTGTAGGAGTATGCTTGTATGTCTTTCAATGTCCACTGGAGCTATGCTATAGATACTGATTACAAACTCTTCTTATCAAGGTTGAGGTCTTATTCAATGTTCGAGTCTTGCTGACCATTGTATCTTGCGCTTGCTGACCCCTACCATTGCAGGGATTAACAGCATTGCTTGTTCAAGGGTGTGCTTGCTGATTCTCTCTCAATGTTTCTTTTTCACTGTGGACTTGTTTCATAGCTTCTTGACACCCAGAGTATGGCAGCATAAGTCTCCAGTGCAAGAATCAATGTACTGTATTCACTCATTGCAATATTAGTAAGCAACAAGAACATATGGTTGACCAGTATTGTAGTGCATCCATACACATCTCGGATCTGCAGCCATGATGAAACATTTGTGCTTTTTTTTAGATCCTTCTGGTTGCAGCTGAATTTGGTAAGATTCAAGTTGATGCCTTTGTCTCGTTCTAACAGTTCTTTGCCTATAAAGGCTGTGTTGTTGGTGCATCATTGTATTCAGGCTTTGTTGATGAGTAAGTTTCACAGAATTGTGTTCTGATCAGCCTTCGATACATTGGCATATGTCCCCCCGCTTCACTTCTTGAGTTCTCACTGCTCAGTCATCTTTTAAGACTTCAATTTAAGACCTTTATCAAACTGCAGCAGCTCAAAGTCCATGCCTCTTTATTCATGATACTTACTTTTCTTCACTTTTGTACAGTCTCTCTCAATTTCTGTCAATAGTTTTGCAGTGGCAAGGGATGTCCTTATTGCATTGATCTTATGTACTCTACTCTATAGATCACAAATGGGTTTCCACTGGTATGTTTCTTCTAGAGCAGTGCCTTCTATGCTCAGAATCAGACAGATTGGACACGATGATAAACAAATTGGTAAGATTGCATCTCCGAGGAGATATGAATATCTACTCACTAACACTAGATTCTGTTCGCTGTCAACACTAGCTTCTTGACAAGGTCAGTAGCCATTTCAGTACTTTTCTTTTCCATCCTTGGGTTGACCATTTAGAAGTCTGTGCGCCGTTGCTTCTTTGATTTCCATAAGTCTTTGCTTGTCCATTCTATATTGAAAGGCTGATTTACAATTCATTACTGAAGATTGTCGTTGCAAGCAACACCTTCTTGTACATTGCCTTCTACTTCTGCATTGGTCGGCATTATTAGAATCCTAACATATTAGAATCCTAATGGTATTATCACGCTAAAGTATACTTGTAAGTATATAGCCCTCAGTCTGAGATAAGTGACTAAATTAGATTGTACCTAAAGTATACTTGTAAGTATATAGTCTAGGGGCACAACATAAGTCAATATGAACAATGTAGATGTAAGTATAATGTACACTCAGTCCGAGATAAGTGACTGAGGGTATTGTGTACATATTTGAGTATATATAGGAAAGTATAGGGGACAAAGAAGTGAAAGAGGTCAAAGAGGAAAATGGCTGTGTGATATGTATGATGGGGTCAAAGTGACGGTGGCTGTAAGATCAATGGTCTAACAGGCATGTGTAATTCTCATTTTGTCCATCAGCAATAGAATTTCTGATATTGTCATTCATATCGCTGAAGTTTATTCAAATTCTCTTCTTGCCACACTCAATGCTTGTAAGATGATTTGTGGCTCTGCCAATGGGATCCACAATACAAGCAAAAACATCTCTCTCCCTCTCTGGGACTTACCCAAAAACGGCACAATCTTTTGAAGGGTGAAAATATTTATACTCTTCTGGCATGGGCATAGCAAGCCTCTAACAACATCTCATGCTTGGTCTCTCCAGTGCCTAACCAACATTTCTATTTAGATTAACACAACAAAAGAGTTTGCAACTGACTTGGATCAGGGACATGAACTTTGTGATGAGGAGAAGGGAGATCTGGATTCTGGAATAGTGTGTCCCTCCAATTTGTCTTCTTTCTCTGAATCACAAACAAACCCTCATATAGTCTGCCACTGGCTTGTCCAGGTGCCCATCTGCCACCGACATCAACAATAGATCATCTTAGTTGTACCAGGGCTATGAGTGCTTTGTTTGCTTTGTTCATGCATTGATTCTACTTTTATTTTGTATCAGGTCATGCAGGGCATAGACTGTGGCACTGATGTAGATCCAACACCCTTTATTGGCAACTGCATGTCTTGACTACATATTTGTTTATTACTTATGTATGTTTAGTTGTAGAATAAAACAGTGTTTTAGTCTTCAGTCACTCCAATCAATGTGGCCGAGTGAGAAGATATACTACCCTGTAGAATAAAACACTGTTTTGTTCTACAGGGATTAAAGCAAGTCAAAATAAGATATATTGCTCACTCTTGGTCACTCCAATTAATGTGGTCATGCTGAAACCAAAGTTGTTCCAGTCATTTGTCAACAATATAAGCTTGTATCAGAGGTGGGACTCTGATATTGCAGGCTACTTTGTCCTGGCCAGAGGTGAAGGAAGCAAATGTGATATTTGTACCATATTCAATACATGCCTCGTTACATTGTATTGCACAAGAAATCAGGATAATGTGCATTTGTTCAGCAAGGAATTCCATTTGAATTGATGATTATCTCCCCTGGACTTGACTGGCTCTTCTCAATCCAATTGACTAGAAAAAAATCCTTACACTTTTCAATCAAAATTAGTTTGTATTTGATAGATTCAGTGTTATACTTATAAACATTGTCAGGAACAAAGAGAGATTGCGGCACATGTCCAGGCATGTGATGGGCGCCACTGCTGCAGAGGGAAAAGTGCCTCTGCCGTTTTAACCAGTTGTAGTGCCGAACCTGGATCATGCAAATGCATGATCCACTGTGTATATTTTAATCTGTAAGAAAAGGAAGAGTGGGCTAGTTTACAAGTATATAATGAGGGTGTGGTGGGCAAGTAGTGAGAAAAAACTAAGTAACAGGCAGAGGGGATAGAATAAGAAAATCTGTAATGTAAAAAAAACAATGAGCGTGAGCCAACTTGACCTTCCAATTGCAAGCTTACTGTCAGAATCTCTGAACTTGCAAAGATTGCAGTCAGGCATAATACTGAGTCCAAAAATCTGAGGTGAGAGATGAGATTCCTACTCATCGGACAGCTGAGGGGTAGTCTCACTGAAAGAGAGAAAAAAGAACAAATAGAAAGAAGTAATATGGAGAATATTGGAGGGAAGCTCTGCAAAAGCGAGAAAAAGCAATGGTGAGACAAAAAAAAAATGAATGTGAGAGAGCTGAATGCAGCTCACCTGGGTTGCCGATGAAAGGAAGATGGATGGATGAAGATATGGCAACCCGAGGATGTCTGAGACCAGTTGTGTCAGGGGACTTCCATTCAACCTCCATTGATGTCAGGGGACTTCCATTCAACCTCCATTTTTTGGCACTTCACTACGCCCTGCCCACCTCCTACACCACTCCTTGGGACTCCTGAGGCTTGCTCTAGACCCCTGAAGATCACCAGAGGTCATTCCCTTTCAGAAAACCTCTGGAACTTCTGGTACTCCCTGTTCAAGCCCTGTCCAAGATTAAGGTTAGCTCTAGTCAACTGTACAGTCATTCTCATGCCTCCGCTGCCCACTGATGTGCCGCACCAAGCAGTGGGAATCCTTAGACTTGTTCTCTTTGGATTCTCCTCTGCTTGTTGTGTGATTGAGCTGCAGCTCCCAGAGGTTGCCCTTACAAGTTGTCCCACTGATTTGGACCATGGCATCTGCCTAACTGAGGCACCGAGCTGAGATTGGCTTCTGGTCAATAAACAAAGTGAGGGGCGGGGAGTGAATTGGACTGCCTGTTATGCAGAGGCCTCCGAAAATGCTCCCTACCTTTGGAACCCACATTTACAATGAACTATACAGTTGAGAGATATGGATCAAAACTGAAACTTGAGAATACCTCAGTTGTTGTGATACAAGGACTGAGGTATGTCTTGGGTTCCCCTTACTATACTACCCATACTGATTAATATATAGTTATTATACTTAACAGGTACATACATAATACACAGTCATTATGATACAAGGACTGAGTTATTATACTTGACAGGTTATTGGCCCCATGCCACTTAGTAACCAACAACTCAGAATTTTTTTTTCTGACACACCATAGACCCCCTAGACCTAAAATCAACTCTGACCCAGATGCAGACCCAGAAAATGTCCTAGAACCTCCTACTGTTCTTGCTGCCCACGAAGGAGCAGTTTGATGGCTTGAACTGGACAATGTTCAAAGTTATCATGACCAAGGCCACCCACAGCTGAGGCCTCCTCAAGTATTTCATTGGCACCAATAGAAACCCTGCACTGACACCACCTGACATGGACAATGATAAGAAAGAGGTCTTGAAGTACCTGATGATTGCTCCCTCTACCAGCACTACATGGTGGGGCGCTCCACAGGCCCATGGCTGTCACCTAAGTAAAGTTTGCTCAGGCCCTGTTGGCACAGGCCAACCAATTGAGCAGAGATAAATAGGTTTGCTCTAATTCAAATTGCAGACATACTGGCCACAACACTGCCAACAAGTGCTTCTAGAAAGGCGGTGGTATGAAAAGGCAGTTCCCAGACTGCTGGAAGAAGAACAAAACAGTACTCACAACTGCACCACAGGCAAACTCCATGGTTATTCTGGCTGATGATAGCACCACTGAGCTTCAGTGCCTAGTATTCATGGTCCTGACAGAAACAGGTGCCACTGTGGAACAAGTCACATACACAGACTCTGGAGCCAGCAGGCATTTCTTTACTGACAGGAATGACTTCACCATATATAGCCTGCTCAGTGACAACTGCAAGACTGGTGCTATGGCAAAGGGTACCTTCATGGTCCATGGTTGTGGGAAGGTACACAAATGGGTAAAGTTCAGTGGAGAGACTATTGAGATCATGTTAAATAATGCCCTCCATGCTTCAGACCTTGAGCACAACCTGATCTCTATTGGCTCTTTGGTTTGGAAGGGGGTGAAGCTTGGTATCACCAGATGGCTGACTCTTTATGAGGTGCCCCATGTTGGGCACCATGTTCATTGTTGAGTTCGCACTGCCTCCACTCAATGCCCTTGCTGCCTGGTCACTGAACTCCCTGACAGACATGGGACATGGCACTGGAGGTTGGGCCATGTTGGAGAAAGCATGCTGCATAAGATGGCATGTGCTGGAGCGGTGAATGGACTCAGCCAGACCTGCTGCCCATTCAATGCCAAAGTCAAGCCAGAGACAAAGCCATACAAACAAGTTGCCTTTGACATATGGGGCCCCACATGGGTGCTGACCACTGGGGGAAAGACCATGATGCTTATTGTGGTGTATCATGCTGGAGCTGACTGCAAAGCATAGTACCTAGCACAGAAGACTGCAGAGAAGACAAGGTCCTGCTTGGAATCCTTTAATGTCCATCCAAGTCAAGACACAGCTTGGCTTGTGGGTGAAGTGCATGCAGACTGACAGAGGCCAAGAATTTGAGAAGGAGGTGTAGAATGTGTACTGCATGGAGCGGGAGATCAAGCATGAGACTATGTCATTGCACTCATCAGCAGCAAATGGCATGGTTATACACAGAAATTGTACAGTCTTGGACCTTGCCTGCAGCATGCTTAGCAACTCACAGCTGCCTGCACACTACTGGAGTGAGGTGACATCCATCACAATCCATGTTCTTGACCTGATCCCAAGTTTGAGACACTCAGGCAAGACACCCTTTGAAATACGCACTGGATCAAAGCCCAACATCTTCTACTTGTGCCCATTCAGGTGCACTACTTATGCAAAAGTGCTGAGGGAGGATAGTGGGAGCAAGCTGGATGCATGATCAGTGAAAGGTGTGCTGATAGGGTACTTTGGCCACAGAGACTACAAGCTGCTGGAGCACACCACAGGCTGCATCTTCTGATCATGCAACATTGTTTTTGAGGAGGGGCTCCCCCATAGAAGACTGCTAGAGAAACATGATGGCCTGGCAGCAGACTTATTCAAAGTCCTCAATGTTTCTGTAGCAGACAATGTGGGAGATGTACCTACTCCAGGAGATGCTCCTGACACTACAATGCCAACCCACCTTGGACCATGCCGGTCCACAAGGCTTGCTATGAAGCTGATGGCCTTAGCAGACAGTAACTCAGAGTTCAATGTCAAACTTCTGAACCTGAGAGCAAGGAGGAGACTTATGCCAGCATGCCAGGTGCTCTAGCAGCGCAGATGATGGACTCCAATGAGATGTGGGTCCCTAAATTGTACTCCAAGGCTATGCAGTGCTCAGATCTGTGGAAGGGGCCCATGGACAACAAGATGCAGAGAATGCATGACAGGAAGGTGTGGAGGCTTGTAGAATAACTGCAAGGCATGCAAACAATGAAAAACTGCTGGACCTTTGCCCTGAAGTACGATGCTAACAGCCAAGTAGTTGGCCACAAAGCAAGGCTTGTGGCAAAGGGGTCCTTGCAGATTCTGGAGGTTGATTACTTTGCCATCTATGCATCCATCATGAAGTACAAGTCACTGAGAATTAATCTGATGGCAGGCACAATACTTGACTATGAGATCTGGCAGATAGATTACATGAGCACATACTTCAATGCACTGACCACAGGGCCCCATCCTAATGGTGAAACCAGAGGGGTACAAAGTTAAGCCAAGCAAAGTCTACAAAGTAGATATTAATGAGGGTGGACAGTTACTGTCATGACTCGCTACTGACCTCCAGGACTCAACCCCCTCAAACTCACCTCCACAACCATCCCAGGCCTGGACTGCTACCTGACCAACCACCTTGGCAACCCCCAGCCATCACTGCTCATCACCGTCACTAGCCACTGCCACCACCAGCATCCTTCTAGCCACCACCGCTGTGACTGCCACATCAGCGCCAGCCCCAGCTATCACACCGCCTGTGACCACCACATCAGCGCCGGCCCTGGCTATTCACGGCACTTCCTCAACTGCAGCTGCCACATCAGCACCAGTGCTGGCAACATCCAGCACTCCCCTAGCCCATGCCAAGACCCCCATCACGCATCAAGACCATGCATCTATGCCAACCCAACCTCCACATGCCATGCCCTGCTTCTGCTCACCTCACCACCTTGCTACTGTGTGTCTCTGCATTTCCAGTGCAAGACCTTCCACACCATGCAACATGTCTCAACCTCCACTATCACCTTGTGCAATCTCTGAGTCTCACCCTGAGCCCTGGCACCACAACTTGCTACCTGGACCTGGCCTGAGCCCCGGGGCCTACTTACCACACAGTATATAAGTTGTAGAGTAGCAAGTAGTACTCTAGTCTTGATATTACTGTACCTCTTGTACTATTTCTTCGTGTTTCACCTCTATCTTGTAGTCTCGTGCGTTCTGGTCTCTGTTTTTTTCTGACTCTGCTTTATTTATTATTGTACTCATCTTGTATCTTCTCCTATCCATTGTTTCTACTTGTCTCTTACTCTAATTCCATCTCTGCTTTACTCTTCCTCTCCTTGTTGACCTCTAAGTTCTCTTTGCCTCTTTTGTCTCCTGCCTCAAGTCTCGACTCATTCTGTTTCCACTTCTCTTTATCTTATCTTGATTTTTTCCCCTTTTGGCTTGCTTAATCTCCGCTCTTCTTGCTTATATCCCTGGGACTTGCCAAGTCTCTGCACTTGCCCAACTTTTCATTTGTTAATCCCCAGGACTTGACTTGTCCTCTACCCTTCACCAGCACTCACCCTCCATCCCAGCATTACTGGCAACCCCTCGCTCATGCTCCCAGCCCTGCCTTGGTCTCCTTTGCCTCGCGCTCTTGCCAGTACTCGACACAGTGCTCACTATGTAAGGTACTTGCCCAGTATACTAAGCCCCCATGGTCAGCAGAACTTGACAGTTACACAGTAGTGGCAATGATAACAATGACAGTGGCAGGGGAGATGAGGATAGCATGAGGAGCTTGGTGTCACTTTTGGACAAAGAGTTCTATGGCACCATAGATGGCATGTAAAACTGGTGGCGTACACTTGATGAGAACATAAAGCAACTGGGATACTCAAGGTCTAAAGCTGATTAGTCAATAAGATTGTGGACCAGGGACAGCAAAGAAACAATAACAAGCACCTACGCAGACAACATGTTGGGCATGTCTTCATCAAAGGATCAGGTGGTGCAAGCATGGAAAGAACTTGCAAGAAGTACCAGATAAAGATCCTCAATGACATTAAGTCTGTCCTTGGAATTTGCATCATGCAAGACAAAAGCAAACAACTAAAGGTCCTCAACCAGGAGGAGTACCTGAAGAGAACCTTAGAGAAGTTTGGCATGTCAGAGTGCACATCAAAATACACACCACTGCTACTAGGCATTATCCTGAGCCGATCTCAAGCACTGACAACAGCTGAGGAAAAGCAGTATATGGCAGATTGTCACGACCCACTACTGACCCCCAGGACTCAGCCCTGGCCCTGGGACTCCAACCCTCCTCAAAACAACCTCCACAACTGCCCTGGGCCCGGAGCGCTACCCAGCAAACCACCTCGGCAACCTCTGGCTATCACCATCCACCACTGCCACCAGCCACCGCCACCACCGGCATTCCCCCAGCCATCACTGCAGTGACTGTCACATCAGCACCGGCCCTGGCTATCACACTGCCCATGACTGCCACATCAGCGCTGGTGCTAGTAGTACCCAACACTCCCATGGCCCATGCTGAGACCCCCATCATGCATCACAATCACGCATCACCACAGACCCGACCTCTGCTCGCTGCACCTTGCTCCCACTTTCCTCCTCACCATCCTGCCACCGCATGTTTCTGCGTTCCCAGTATGAGACCTCTGCGCCATGTGACATGTCTCAACCCTCACCCCATCCTGCATGGCCCCTGGGTCTCACCCCAAGCTCCAGCACTGTGACCCGCTGCTGGAACCCAGGCCTGAGCCCTGGGGCCTACCTACTGTGTAGTATATAAGTTGTAGAGTAGTAAGTAGTACTCTAGTCTTGATATTACTATAACTCCCATACTGTTTCATTGTGTTCATTCTTATTTTTGTATTCTCACATGTTCCGGTCTCGTTATTTTCACTTCGCTTTGTTTCTTGTCGTACTTGTCTCATATTGTCTCCTTTCATTGTCTCTATTCGTCTCTTACTCTAATCTCACTCTGCTTTGCTCCTTGTCTCTCTATCAATCCTAAGTTCCCTTGTCTTTTCTGTCTTCGGTTCCCAATCTCGACTTGTTCTGTTTCCTTTCCCCTTATCTTATCTTGACCCTTTCCCCTTCTGGCTCACTTAATCTCCACGCCTCCATTTCCATTCCTAGAACTTGCTAAGTCCCCATGCTCGTCATCTCTCTGAACTCCAGGACTTGCTTGCGCATCGGTGCTTGCTTGTTCTACCTTCTTGTATCCCCAGGACTTGCAACTACCCCCTGGCACTCATCCTCCACCCACTCCAGCACTCGCCCCCTCTTCCAGCATTACTGGCACTCTCCAACACACCTTCCCCACCCCGCTTTGGCCTCCTACCCCTCATACCCTACCAATGCTCTGTGTCCATGGACACAGTGATCACCACGTAAGGTACTCACCCAGTGGACTGAGCCCCCATAGTCAGCAGAACCTGATACAGACAAGCCATACAAGGAGGTGCTTGGGTCCCTAATGTATGTGCAGATTGGAACCAGGCCCAACATATCCTTCATAGTCACGTCACTCAGCAGATTCATGTTGAACTCAGGAAAGGCATACTGGCTAGCCCTCCAACATGTCATGTGCTATATCAAAGCAACACTCCACTACAAACTGAGATATGGCAGTGTGAAGTACACCAACTGCAACCTGCATGGGTACTATGACTCTGACTTTGCAGCTGATATGACATGTGCAAATCTGTATCTGGGGGTGTATATATACAGGCAGGTGGGCTGATGAGCTAGAGCTTAAGATACTAGGACACAGTCTCTGTCAGGTTCTGCTGACCATGGGGGCTCAGTCCACTGAGCGAGTACCTTATATGGTGATCACCATGTCCACAAACGCAGAGCACTGGTAGGATGCAAGGCGTAGGAGGCCAAAGCGGGGTGGAGGAGTGCTAGTAGCACCGGATGAGTGGGTGAGTGCTGGGGGGTGGAGGATGAGTGCTGGGGGGTAGGCACGAGTCCCAGGGATATAAGAGGGTGGAACAAGTGAGTGCCAGTGCATGAGCGAGTCCTGAGGATCAAAGAGATGATGGACATGGAGGCTTAGCGAGTTCCAGGGATGGAAACAGAGATGCGGAGATTAAGCGAGCCAAAAGGGGAAAGAGTTGAGATAAGATAAAGGGAAAGGGAACAGAACAAGTTGAGATGGGGAACTGGATATAGAAGAGACAAGAGAACTTAGAGTTGAGAGAGAGAAAAGAAGCAAAGCAGAGTGGAATTAGAGTAAGAGATGAGTAGAGACAATGCAAGGAGACGATATGAGGCGAGTATGATAAGAAATGAAGCAAAGTGGAAATAAGGAGACCAGAACGCGCAAGAAGACAAGATAGAGACAAAACACAACAAAACAGTATGGGAGTTACAGTAATATCAAGACTAGAGTACTACTTACTACTCTACGACTTATATATTATGCAGTAGGTAGGCCCTGGGGCTCAGGCCTGGGTTTCAGTGGTGGGTCACAGCACTGGGGCTTGGGGTGAGACCCAGGGGCCATGCAGGGTGGAGTGGGGGTTGAGACATGTCGCTTGGCATGGAGGTCTCGCACTGGGAATGCAGAGACACACAGTGGCGGGGCGGTAAGGAGGGGAGTGGGAGCAGAGCGTGGTGTGCGGAGGTCAGGTTGGCGGTGATGCATGATTGTGATGCGTGATGGGGGTCTCGGCATGGGCCGTGGGAGTGTCAGGTACTATTGGTGCTGGTGCTGATGTGGCAGTTACGGGCGGTGTGATAGCTGGGGCTGGTGCTGATGTGATGGTCACAGCGGTGATGGCCGAGGGGAATGCTGGTGGTGGTGGTGGCTGGTGGCGGTGGTGGACAGTGATGGCCAGGGGTTGCCGAGGTGGTTTGCTAGGTAGCGCTCTGGGCTCAGGGCGGTCATGGGGGTCATTTTGACTTGGAGTCCCAGGGCCGGGGCTGAGTCCTGGGGGTTGGTAGTGGGTTGTGACAGTCTCCACCTCCACTACAGAAGCAGAATACCTAGCATTAAAGAAAGCAGGGGAGCAGATTCAGTGGATGTTAGCAGTGTCAGCAGAAGTTAGACTGTGTCAGGTTCTACTGACTATGGGGGCTCAGTCCACTGGGTGAGTACCTTACGTGGTGATCACTGTGTCCATGGATGCAGAGCACCAGTAGGGCGCAAAGCATAGGAGGCTGAAGCAGGGTAGAGAGGTGTGCTGAGGAGTGCCAGTAATGCTGGAGGAGTGGGCAAGTGCCAGAGTGGGTGGAGGGTGAGTGCCAGGGGGTAGGCACGAGTCCCAGAGATACAGAAGGGTGGAACAAGTGAGCGCCGGTGTGCGAGCGAGTCCCAGGGTTCAAAGAGATGACAAGCGTGGAGACTTAGCAAGTTCTGGGGGTGGAAACGGAGATGTGGAGATTAAGTGAGCCAAAAGGGGAAAGGGTCAAGATAAGATAAGGAGAAAGAAAACAGAACAAGTTGAGATTGGGGACCAGAGACAGAAGAGACAAGAGAACTTAGAATTGAGAGAGAGACAAGGAGCAAAGCAGAGTGAAATTAGAGTAGGAGATGAATAGAGGCAATGAAAGGAGACAATATGAGATGAGTATGACAAGAAACGAAGCAAAGTGAAAGTAACAAGACCAGAATGCACAAGAATACGAAGGAGAGACAAACACAACAAAACAGTATGGGAATTATGGTAATATCAAGACTAGAGTACTACTTACTACTCTACGACTTATATACTATGCAGTAGGTAGGCCCCAGGGCTCAGGCCCAGGTTCCAGCAGCGAATTGCGGTGCTGGAGCTTGGGGGTGAGACCTGGAGGCCATGCAGGATGGGGTGGGAGTTGAGACATGTCACGCAGCATGGGGGTCTTGCACTGGGAATGTGGAGACACACAGTGGCAGGGGGTGAAGAGGGGAGCAAGAGCAAGGCGTGGCAAGCAGAGGTTGAGTCTGCAGTGATGCGTGATTGTGATGCGTGATGGGGATCTTGGCATGGGCCGTAGAAGTGTCAGGTACTACTGGTGCCAGCGCTGATGTGGCGGTCATGGGCGGTGTGATAGCTGGGGCTGGCGCTGATGTGATGGTCACAGCGGTGATGGCTGGGGGGAATGCTGGTGGTGGTGGTGGCTGGTGGTGGTGGTGGCTGGTGGTGGTGGCGGACGGTGATGGCCAGGGGTTGCCGAGATGGTTTGCTGGGTAGCACTCTGGGCCTGGGGTGGTCGTGGGGGTTGTTTTGGGGAGGGTTGAAGTCCTGGGGCTGGGGCTGAGTCCCAGGGTCGGAGCTAAGTCCTGGGAGTTGGTAGTGGGTCGTGACAGACTAGGCATACTGTACTCAGTTGAATTGAAGGGTGACAACAGCGGCTTGATATTAATCACAAAGAACAAGGGAAACCACAACCATGCGAAACACATCAATGTACAGCATCACTTCATCAGACAGGTGGTCAAAGATGGGAGGATCTCAATCACCTACATGCCAAGTTCTAAGAACTTAGCTGATCTATTCACAAAGGCATTACCATGGCCCCAACACCATAAGCTCTGTGTCTCTTTGAGGACTGACGTGTACTGCAAGTCTGGGGGAGTGTCAGGAACAAGGAGAGATTGCAGTGTGTGCTCAGGCATGTGATGGGCACCACCGCTGCAGAGAGAAAAGAGACTATACAGTTGAGAAATATGGATCGGAACCGGAACTTAGAAATACCTCAGTTGTTGTGTCTTGGGTTCTCCTTACTATACCACCCATACTGATTAATTCATAGTTATTATACTTAACAGGTACATACATAATACACAGTTGTTGCGATACAAGGACTGAGTTATTATACTTGATAAACATAGCCCAGGTTGAAGAAATTCTTCTCAGCCTCTGCTACAGTGTCAAACATGCCAAACTTACTAGAAAACTCATGAGCAAAGGCCTGCCAGTTAGAGAGTACCAGGTTGTTGGAGTTGAGCCAGAGCAGTGCCATATAGTGATCAAAGGCAATGCTATTGATTATCAGACTCAGTCTGCTGTTCAAACAACTGAATTTTCTATGTACCTATTGATTATCAGACTAGGTGTATTATTAGTCTAGTGTGGATATATATATACAGGAATCTGATCTCACTTCAGTCTATTGTTCAAATGACTGCTACAGGTTCATGCTCCAGTGATGGATGAGTCATGATGCTGGGGCTCCAAGTATAGTCCAGAGATTGTGCAAGGCTATCATAGATGTTGGCATTGGTTGTGAAGTGCAAAGGAAGCTCCCAAACAAAAGGGTTTTGATTTGAGAGCATGGACAAGGAGAATGTATAAAATGATGGTGGGGTGAGGAGTTGAGTGGGGAAGGTGGTCTGGTACATGGATTATAGACTGAAGGTGATGCAAGTGATGTGTTGGTTGTGATGCATGATGGAGGCTTGGTGAAGGCCAGGAGAAGCATTAATATGGGCTGAGGGAAGCACCAGAGATATGAAGTTGGTTGGGAAGTTGGAAGCTCTGGGGCTGAGGCTTGGTAGGACTAGAGGTAGGTGGCAGGTTGTGACAGTTGTCTTCATAAAATTGTATGTCCCTTGAAGCAATTAATTTGCCATTTACAAGATCCTTGAGACAATAACCCTTGGTTTCATCTGTCCACTATCTAAGCATCTGGACTTTGACAGCCTTTGACTCTAATCTTCTCTGTGTGAAACTTCTTTTGGTACATGGGCCCATTTAAAAGAAATATTCTAAGATGGAACTCTTGCTGTCCAGAAGGAAATAGATGCAGAAGTGCTCAGGCACATGATTAGGGTAGTTGATTTTTATGCTGAAGAGTCTTCTTGTTCATATCCTGGATACAAAGACTATAGGCAAGTACTATACTCATTACAAAATATTGTTCATATTCTGAATACAAAGACTCTGGTCATCTAATTGATATTCTCTGTCAGTGTTGCAATAGCCGTACAATCTTCTGTCCCAAGTTTGGTCATCCATGTCATGCCAGCTGCAACAGGTTATGGGCCCCAGCCCACAAAGTTAGATACTAAAGATTAGTTTTAGGCTTCCACCCACCTTCAAGAACATTGCCAAATTACTTCCGGCAATTCATCATTGTTCAATTTAATTTCAGCAACTTACTCACATTGGATCCTGAAGGCTATCAATCTCAGCAGAGTTTTTCAGCATGGATGACACCCCTTGATTTTCTAAACTGTAAAGGCAACCTCTGGGAGCTGCGGCGCAATCACACAACTAGCAGAGGGCAATTCAAAGTTATATTAGGCACAATAATCAATGATACAATGGTAGCTAATCACCTAGCAGAGGAGAATCCAAAGAGAACAAGTCTAAGGATTTCTGCTGCTCAATGCAGCACATCAGCAGGCAGCAGAGGCATGGGAACAACTGTACAGTTGATTGGAGCTAACCTTAATCTTGGACGGGGCTTGAACAGGAAGTGTGGGAAGTTCTGGGGGCTTTCTAAAAAGGAAATGACCTCCAGTGATCTCTGGGGTCTAGAGCAAGCCCTGGGGATCCTGGAGAGTGGTGTAGGAGGTGGGCGGTGTCAGGGGACTTCCATTCAATTTCCATTCTTGGGCACATCCTACGCCACCCCCAGGACCCCCGGGACTTGCCCTAGACCCCCGGGACTTGCCCTAGACCTCCGGGACTCGTTCTAGACCCCAGAGATCTTCGGAGGTCATTTCCTTTTTAGGAAATCCCCAGAACTTCGTGTCCCTCCTGTTTGAACATTATCCAAGGTTAAGGTTAGCTCCGGTCACCTGTACAGTTGTTCCCATGCCTCCGTCGCCCGCTGATGCGCTGCACCAAGCAGCAGGAATCCTTAGACTTGTTTTGTTCTCTTTGGATTTCCCTCTGCTAGGTGATTAGTACCATTGTATCATTGATTACCCTATCTAATACACTTTGGATTTCCCTCTGCTAGTTGTGTGATTGAGCCGCAACTCCCAGAGGTCGCCCTTACAGGCGGGGCATAGTGAAGTGCAAAAAAATGGAGGTTGAATGGAAGTTCCCTGACATATACCTAAGATTGGAGTCATTAAGTACTCAGAATGAGAGAAAACTATGTTTCGGTGACTCATGGCCATTGGTGTCAGTTGTATCATCACAAGCAAGGATGTTGAACCCTAACTTGTGCATGGTGACACCACCTCATGTACAGAATAGAGTGCTTATTGGCTCAGAAGTGATTAAGCTGCTGGCAAAATATACTAATGCTTGGATAAAGGCAATAAGATTCACATCAATGATATATGCTGTGATCTGGTCGCAATATGAAATAAACTCTGGGAGATTCATTCATGTCAGCACCTAACACATGTTTTAATTCACTTAGTGACCTTTTTGCAATATGCAAATGTGATGACAAGACACTTGTTGAGCTGGATATACATATCAAAGGTGCCATCCAACATATTCATGCTCTGCACCCCCTGCCAATCATGAACTCTGATGGGACTACTACACCGGTATACACCATAGACATGCTTGATGATGAACTTGCCATAATGGCAATGATTCAAGCTCTTCCGTACAAGAAATATGCAGCATTTATATCTTCCATCCTCAGGGTCAGTAATCCCATGAGAAGTGCTGTGCTTGCTGCTTTTTGGATAGAACAGACACAATGCCAGGCAGCTGAACAGGAAGCAAAACTCACTGCTGCTACCACTGCAGCTGCTGTGCAAACTCTTACTTGCTACTTCTGTGAGGGACCTCACAAAATGCAAGACTGTTCAAGCTTCCAGGCAGCCAAGTTACAGCATAAAAAGGATGATGGATTCAAGTCAAAGAAGCACTGTGGGCACAAGAGTGGAAAATCAGAACCAAAGGCCGATGGAGCAAAAACTGACACCGCTGCAAAAGCTGAAGCTTGATGCAACAGCTCTGCCATCAATGCCAAGGCTGCTGTTTGTCAATCTGCTCTCTCTTCTCCATCACAATCTGATGACCTCTGGAATACAGACTCTGAGACCATGGCTTATATGACCCATCATTATGAGTGGTTCCTTCTCAAGTCTCTCATATCCTATCCACCTAGCAAATGGCTCTGTCATCCATTTAGTTCAGAAGGAGTCTGTACAGCTTGAACCATTTGGAAAGAGTTGAGATGGGAGGCATCTTGGAGCAGTTATAATCATAAACGCCTTGTTCATACCAGATCTTGCAAACAATCTGCTTTCAATCACCACTGTCAGGTTCCACTGACCATGGGGGCTCAGTCCACTGGGTAAATACCTTATGTGGTGATCACCGTGTCCACAGGTGCAGAGCACCGGTAGGATGTGAGGCGTAGGAGGCCGAAGCAGGGCAGGAGAGGTGTGTGAAGGAGTGCCGGTAGCGCCGGATGAGTGGGCAAGTGCCAGGGGAGTGGAGGACAAGTGCTGGGGGGTAGGCATGAGTCCTGGAGATACGAGAGAGTGGATGAGCAAGCGTCAGTATGTGAGCAAGTTCCAGAGTTCAAAGAGATGATGGACATGGGGACTTAGCGAGTCCTGAGGATGGAAACAGAGATGTGGAGCCTAAGCGAGCCAAAAGGGGAAAGGGTCGAGATAAGATAAAGGGAAAGGGAACAGAACAAGTCGAGATGGGGAACTGGAGATAGAAGAGACAAGAGAACTTAGAGTTGAGAGAGAGAGAAGAAGCAAAGCAGAGTGGAATTAGAGTAAGAGACGAGTAGAGACGACGCAAGGAGACAATACGAGGTGAGTACAATAAGAAATAAAGCAAAGTGGAAATAATGAGATCGGAACACGTGAGAAGACAAGACAGAGATGGAACATAACAAACAATACGGAAGTTACAGTAATATCAAGACTAGAGTACTACTTACTACTCTACGACTTATATACTATGCAGTAGGTAGGCCCCAGGGCTCAGGCCCAGGTTTCAGTAGTGGGTCGCAGCACCAGGGCTTGGGGTGAGACCTAGGGGCTGTGCAGGGTGGGGTGGAGGTTGAGACATGTTGCATGGTGTGGAGGTCTTGCACTGGGAATGCAAAGACACGTGGTGGCGGGGCAGTGAGGAGGGGAGTGGGAGCGGGGCATGGCATGCGGAGGTCAGGTCGGCAGTGATGCATGATTGTGATGCGTGATGGGGGTCTTGGCACGGGCCAGGGGTGACAGGTGTTGCCAGTTCTGGCGCTGATGTGGCGGCTATGGGCGGTGTGATAACCAAGGCTGGCATTGATGTGGCAGTCACAGTGGTGATGGCCAAGGAGATGCTGAGAGTGGTGGTGGCTGGTGGCGGTGACAGGTGGTGATGGCTGGGGGCTGCCAAGGGGGTTGGCTGGGTGGCGGTCCAGGCCCAGGGTGGTCGTGAGGGTCGTTTTGGGGAGGGTTGGAGTCCCAGGGCCAGGGCTGAGTCCTGGAGGTTGGCAGTGGGTAGTGTCAACCACACTGTCTGTCCACCATGGTTTGACTGTAGTTTTCCATGGGCAAAAAGTATATTCCAACATTCATGATAAACTTGTCTTTACTGCTACCATCAATGAGGCACTAGTTTCATATCTTGATGGAAAAACACATATATTGTCCCCACGCCCACTAGTGTATATTAGTGTGATGGGACCGACTTCATCAACAGTTATAGACAAATCCCTACTACACCGCAGACTATGCCACCTAGGCACTGATTGGCTTGAACAGCTTGTGAGTGAAGGCCTTACTCGAGGTCTTAAAATTGCATCAAAGTCACCATCTGTACCTATATAGTTGCTCATAAAGAGATAATGTGAAGGGGTCAGCATCTGCATTATTAGCTGGGTTGTTCTGGAGATTGTTCTGAGTAAAGAAGGTGTTCCAGGGAGCATTGCAGATTTAGTGGAGGATACCTTCTTCATTCATAATCAGCATGGCATGAAGATGTTGAGGTGGAATTACCACTCAATAATTGAATCCATTGTTCTCTGCCTTGAATGACTTCTTTGGGTACATGTCTGGTCTCTAGGTGAGGGTGTCAGGCTTGGCACAAAGTTGGCCAGGGCAGTAGTGGATGGTGAAGTTGTACTCTGAGAGAATCTATAACCAGTGGGCTTGGTGGCAGCTGAGCTGCTTGGTGGTGGTGAAGTACTGGAGGTTGTTGTGGTTAGAGTAGACTTGAATTTGGTGCAGTGCACCTTCAAGGTAAGCCTGTCACTGTTTGAAGGTTTCAACAATGGCAAGGAGTTCTTTGTTGTAGATGTCATAGTTGAGCTCTGCAAGGATCATTGAGCAGGTGTAGAAGGCGATGAGCCAGAGCTTGTCACCACCAGGATCCATCTGGGAGAGTATGCTCGTGATGGTGTAGTTGGAGGCATCACATTCAAGTATGATGGGTAAAGCAGGGTCAAAATGGCAAAGAATGGGGGTGAAGGTGAAGGCTTCCTTGAGCAGAGTGAAGATGCTTTGGCACTTGCTATTCCAGCTCCAAGAGGTGTCCTTCCATGTGAGCTAGTTGACCTTGGCATCATTGTCACTCCAGATGGTGTTTGCATGGACCCCGCTGAGGTTGATGACATCCTCAACTGGCCTCTTCCCCAGAACATCAAAGAGGTGCAGTCATTCCTTGGTTTTGCTAACTTCTACTGCCAGTTCATTGATAACTACTCTGGGATCATCAAACCCCTACTTAACTTTGGTGGTGTGGAAGGAGCACTTCTCTGGTTTGGCATGAAGGTGGTACTCCCAGAGCCATTTGAGGACATGACAGACATAGTTGTGATGTTCCTCCAGTAAGTTTGAGTATATCGGGATGTCATCCAGGTATGCAATGACAAAGATGTCATTTGTCATGGAAGTTATTGTTCATGAAGTACTGGAAGGTGGTGGAGAGTTAGTCATATCCAAAGGCATCATGAGGTACTTGAAGAGGCTGTAGCAGGTGCAGAAGGTGGTTTTCCATTCATGTCTCAGGGCTATGTAGAATGTAGACATTGTTGCAATCAGAGTGAAGGTCTATCTTAGTATACACCTTGGCACTGTTGAAGTGGTGAACAAGGTCACCAATGAGGGGAAGGGGATACTGGTTCTTTTTAGTGACTTTGTTGAGGCCCCAGTACTTGATACAAAGGTGTAAAGAGCTGTTTTTCTTGGCAAATAGGACCAGAGCCCTGGCAGTGGAAACTAAGGGTTGGACAAAGCCTTTTCTAAGCATGTTGTTGAGATAGTCTTTGAGGGTGTGGAGTTCAACTTTGGACATGTTGTAGATCTTGCTAAATGAGGGTGTGATGCTGTTTTTGAGATTGATCTTGTAGTCATATGACTGGTGTGGGGGGAGTTCCTTGGCACTTCCTTTGCAGAACATCAGCAAATTCATGATACTCTGGTGAAACTACTTTGCATAGGATTTGCTCCTCTGTCTTGGATTCTGAGGTAGTGGTTTCAACACCCAGATGTTTTTCTGGGAGCATCAGAGTGATTTGAAGTTGAAAGGTGGGGATGCTGTCTTAGAAAATGTGAGTGAAGGGGGTGGAGCCAATGATTGTGATGTTTAGGGCAACCAAGTTGAGGGGACTGGCAGTTTGATTTGTGTCATTGGTATTCAGGATTGTTTGAGGGTGCCAGGTAAGGTAGTTGGAGCCTTTGTCCTCATTTCAAAGAATGTTGGAGGGAAAGGCCAGCAGAGAAGACCTGGGTGGAGGAGAGTCGTCTGAGTCATCTAGAGGTGTTGTTGAGGCACTGGTAGCTCTGGACTCACTTGGGTCAATGGCATCATCAATGGTTTGGTTTGGAGGTGGAGGTAAACATCAGTGAGGTAAGCATGGGTACCAGGGAATGTCATAGTGAGGTCCCTCCAGTTGATATTGAGGTTGACATTGATGATGCCCAGAATTATACCAAGTGGTGTCTGGGTAGGCAGTCACAAAGCAAATAGCGTCAGACTTGCTAGTGGAGGTGAGCCAGGCAGGGTCCCAGAAGACAAGTTAGCGGAGAACAGCAGTCAGGGAGTGGTAAGGTAGTGCTTAGCTTAGTTGCCAAGCATGCGATGCCTGCCATAGTTGCAAGGCACGTAGAAGACTAGGACACTGGTGTACTCCCAGTGGCAAGACAAGGCACCTTACAATGGTGCTCTGGCATAGAGTAAGCTTTAAGAAAGGCAGAATTGAGCTCTGAAGCCCAAGTATAAGAGCTAGATGGTGAAGGTAACTTGTTATTTGCAGGCTATAAGTACAGTATATATAGTAAATTGTAAGCAAAGTCGCTGTTAGTGACCCAAAGGTTGCCAATGCAGGGAACTAGTAAGTAAATAATAGCCAACAATCTTTTATATAGGAAAATGTCCATCAGACCTTAGCAATGCCTAGCGGTGCCAGTCAGGCTGTCTATTGTGTCAAAAATGCTAAAAAGTAGGTATGAAATCACCAAAATGTCAACGTCATGAAATGATGGTGGTTACCAGGGTGCAGCGGCAAAGCCAGCAAAAACTCAGGGTCAAGAAAGTAAGGTAAAATAAATTAAAAAATAATAAATAAAAAATATGCTAAGTGTTTGTCCAGAGTTCGAACTTCAGCCTTTCGAGAGGACACCAGGTAATTCAGAGGTTGTGCTAACCACTAATCCACACAGCTGTGCTAGTGAAATCATCAGTATGCCTTTTGATACAACCTGGGTCTTATCATCTCCCCCCAACTGAAAAATTGACTGTCCTCAGTCAACTCCTGGCGATCACATGTCAAGGGTCTGTGCACTAATGGGCGCTAATGGTCTGTGTGCAAAATTTAGGCATATAAAAGGTTTAGTGGTCATTTTGGTACTTTGTTAATTTTACCCATTCTAATGTCGACTCCCACTGCTGATGCCTTTCTTCCCTCCACCTCTTTCATCACTTTGGCATTTTTGACATAACAGACAGCTTGACTGACGCCGTTAGGTGTCGCTAAGAGCTGATGGATATTTTTCTATATAAAAGATTGTGGTCTACTATTTACTTACTAGTTCCCTGTGTTGGCAACTCAAGGGTCGCCAACAGCAACCTTGCCTACACTTTACTATATATACTGTACTTATAGCATGCAAAATAACAAGTTACCTTCATTGTTACCTCTTACGCTTGGGCTTCAGAGCTCAATTTTGCCTCTTATAAGTCTACTCTACGCCAAGAGCACTTTTGTACAGTGTTCTTATCTCACCACTGGGTTTACACCGGTGTACTAGACATTCATATGCCTTGCAACTGTGGCAGGCACCTTACACTTGGCGACCACGCTAAGCTTATCCTCACCACTTCCTTACTACTCCTTTCTGCTAACCTGTTTTCTGGGACCCTGCCTGGCTCACCTCAACTAGTGAGCCCAACGCTATATGCCTTGTGACTACCTACTCAGACACTACTTGGTACAATTTTGTGCGTCATCAACAGAGGCGGTAGTGGACATGGGAATGGAGGTGGGAGTGGTATTGAAGGAGACCAAGAGAAAGGCAATGGTGGACTTGGCAACACGCCAAGTGTTCAAAGAGGAGCAGGGAGCGATAAGAAACTTTTCTTTTTCTAGCGTTTGCTGACCTTTTTCTTTTTAGTGCAACAAGTGCTGGGCAGATCACGACCCAGAGGGGTGCTGGTACCCCATGGGCGCCCCTCCCCCCTGCTTCTGGTGTGCAGCTATGAAGAGGCTGTGTACTCTGGATAGCGCCAAGATGCGCAAGCAGAGGAACACTCCCAACTCAGTAGTAGAGAGGATATACCACCAGGCGGTGTTGATGAGGAGGGCACAAGAGGTGGTGGAGAGAGCTAGGGAGGCAGAGGCTAGGGGTGAGGCCATCGCCATCAGCAAAAAGAGCTTGGTGCTGCTGACATGCCAAGACAAGGAGGAGAAGGAGAGCGGCAAAGGTAAGTGCAAGGCTTCCCTGCTCTTGTCGCCTATGGAGAAGGGGAAGAAGAGGGCAAGAGTGGTGTCACCAGCAGCGGTGACACCCAAGGTGGAGTTGGAGGAAGAGGAGGAGGACGAGGCATGCTGCTTTGCTGCGGCTATTGAAGCCAGCAAGGTGGCGCTGGCAGGAGATGACTTAGCAGGCCCAAGTTGCCAAGCCAAGGCACTGCAAGACATTGGCAACCGGCAAGAGGGCAAGGAGGAGGAGGAGGAGGCAGAGGTTGGGCCAAAGGCGACTCCCCAGATGCATCCTTGGAGTAAGGAGTTGCCCCAATGGTCCTGGCTGCCAGAGTGGAGCACCAGGAACCCCGTGACACGAGATGTGTCCTCTGGCAACAAGCCAGAGTCCTGGGAGCCTAGGCGGAGAATAGTGGCAAAGGTGAGTTTCTCTTGTTTATTGCTTATTCATTATAATACTTAGCGCGTATTCAGTACAACCCCCAGTGGACATCACCTCCAGCACCAAGGGTTACTGGAGAGGCTTTTGAATGGCTGAGAGAGGACTTGGCGCATCCAGTGGTGCCTCTCCAGCTGGCCAAGTCCCTGGAGAGGATGAGGGCACAGGCCGCCCCATATGGAGAGGGTCTTGGCAAGGGTGAGGGAGGCAGTGTGGGTGGAGCTCATGGGCTTGTGCCTGCAGTATTTGGCATTGGGGTGGAGCATGGAAACGCTTTGCAACTATTAAGAAGATGTGACTTGGGCCTTGGAGTGGCAAGAGGAGAATAACATCCAAAAAGGTGACCTCCTCCCCTTATGTGACCCCAGCCTCCCGTTCAACAACGACTAGGCACTAACTTCTGTTGGTGTTTAGTTTAAATTTGTTATATAGTTTGGAACAATTTTTGAAAGGGCATGTCATATATCTGTAAAGTGATTTGTAGAAACAAGGATTTTTCATACCTTGCTGATCAGTGTGAAGCAAGAAATTGAGTTTAAGCTCAAAGGATGGTTGGTAATGTAAGAAACAAAGTCTATAGTATAGTAAGTGGAGGGAGCTTATAAGTAAAGTAAGGGAGTGACTTAGCAAATTTTGGCAGCTTGGTAGCGGCCTTTGGGGAATGCTCAGTAAATCATCATGGCAAAAAACCCCTTGGCGCTGCGTCTTAAAAAGTAAGTAATAAGTAATTAAATGTCTGTGTGTAAAATGATCAATAAAATGGAAATATAATGTATAAGGCATGGAATGGCTTAGCGCATATTGTTAATTGGTGCTTATTCTTCCTCTTCTTCTATTGCGGGGAAGTTTTCATCATCCAAAAAGTCTGTCTCTTAAAGTTCCCTCAGCTTGGCAGTATTTATATCAAGGGCACTAAGCGGCAAGTCAATATGTTTGCATGCTAAGTAGAGTAGTAAGCAAAAGGTGGCAACGGGCCTATGTAACACAGAGCCATTGAGTTTGCAAAGGATGTAGGTGCCTCCTCTATTCCTGGAGATGACTACCAGAGGGTCAAGGTATAATAGACGCATCTTCTTATTGTGGATTGTTTCAATCTTGGAGTTGCGCATAAGGACCAAGGCTCCCCTTTTGAAGTTGTAGTACTTGATGGTGGCACTGTGGTCAGTTTCAAACCTTAGTGCTGCCTTACACCTGGCGCTAGAGACAGTTTCATGTAGGTGCACTAAATCTTCTTGGCAACGTTGCAAATCTATGGCCCACCTGGTGACCAAGTCAGTAGTGGACAATATGCTGTTAGGGGCTGGCTGTAGGTAGGTGGCTTCAACTATGTTGGTGGGTAGTAAAGGGTGGGTGCCAGTAGCCACGTAATAAGGTGAGCATCCCATGTGTTTATAGATTGTTACCTTTTCAGACCAAAAGACTGAGTAAGTGGCCTCACTTCATCTGTTCTTGTCACTGTCTACCGCTTTGAAGAAGGCTTGGTGCACGTCAAAGTGAGGTCGCTCCACTAGTCCATTAGCGTGCTTGTTGTAGCTGGAAATGTGTATATTGTGGATGTTGTATTTCTTGGCAAGGTACGTTAGCACCTTAATGATTGAAGCTCCATTGTTGGTTACTATCTCTCTTAGCACACCCCAGCAGCAGATGACATCTTCAAAAAGCCACTTAGCAATAGTGTCTGTGTTTTCCTGCTGAAGCATGCAGAATTCTGGCCAATGTATTAGCAAGCACCTCCCCTGGATGATGTACTTGAAGCATTCTGACTTGGGCATGTGCATAGTGTCAATATAGATCTTGCTGAATAAGGGTGCAGGCACAGCAACCATAGATGGTATGAGAAGTTGGCACGTTTGCTGTACCTGGCAAAGATGACACATTTTGACATACCAGGCAATATCCACTCATGCTTGAGGCCACCAAAACCTTTTCAGCAGAGTAGCTCTAGTCACGTAGAGACCTCAGTGTCCTAGCTCATCATGCATAGCATGAAGGATTCATAGGCAACCATCTTGCCAACTTATGGGTGCCATCCTTATTGTGGCGCCAAAGGCCATTGTCACTTAGGAAGAAGTGGGTAGTGTAGCAAATGAAAGTCTTGTACTCATTGTCTGTTAGCTGGGGAGAGCACTTAAGGTTGTCCATTCATTGGTGCAGCAAGTTTAACTGACGGTCTTCTTTGGCAGCCTTATAGCTCTTGGGTACTGCATTGTAGGTGAGTTTGCTGCTGTCTTCATGTAATGGCTGCGGTTCTTCTACTACTCGTATTGATGTCTGTTGTGAGTAGGTGTCCAAGTCCTCAGTATAGAAAGTGTCAATAGTAGGTAAGGGAGTTGGTGTGTAGGGTACAATTGAGTGAAGGAGCGTGTTGGCAGGGGTGTCAAGTCTCAATAGTCTGATGGAGAGTTGAATCAGATGAATGAATCCATGGAGTCTGTTGATCTGGTTGCTAAAATCCTCATCATTGCTAAGGTCCAATTTGGGCCAGGCTGCCTTGGATGCCTAGATAATCCATCAGGTCCATGGAAGGTACCTTTAACATGAACCAATTCAAAATGGAGCATAAGAATAGCTACCACCCATTGGTTCATGCTTGCTGATGGCTGTATGTCTGGGTTCTGGAGCATCCCCTTGATGTACCTGGTGTCTACTTCTACTATAAGGTTTCTGACTCCAATCAAGTACATTCTTAGTGCCTGGAATGCTCAAAATAAGCCATAGAGTTCCAGTTTTAGTTGACTATAGCAGGATTTGTGGTCGTTAAGAGTGATGGAGCCAAAACGGTTGTAGCGCTGTTGCTTGCAGTTGTTGCTAAGGTACTGACAAAGGTAGAATCCAACGGCAATGTATGAGGTGTTGATAGCAAGGATGACAGGATTGGGAGAGGTGTAGTTGATGGGTACTAGGGGCTTAGCGTCCTGAAGCGCTTTCACAAGGTCATGTTGGGCATTGACTTGGTTGAGTCCAAATTCAAAGGATTTGTTGGCATGAGTAAAACAGGTAAGGTGGTGTGCTTGGTGGGCAAAGTTCTGAATGAACATCCATAGTACCTCCACAGTCCCCAGAAAGGTGCAAACCTCTGAAAGATTGTGACAAATCCCCTATCTTTCTAGTAGCGCTAAGCGGGACTTGTCAGGTATGTGTCTCTGGGGAGTACAGACGTGGCCTAAGATTTTGAATGTTGGTGTGCATAGAACTAGCTTGTGCTCAGAGAATGTCCTGCCACAGTACTTCATGCATTGTAACACTCTGTTGAGCAGCTGAAAGAAGTCCTATAGTGCCAAGCATATATCAGGGTTGTCAGGGTGCTTAGCGGGGGTACCATCAATGACTTGCCAGTCTTTTGGTCCCTTAGTGCCAACGTCATCAATGAAGCATAGGACAAATTCAGGGATTTTGGGTTGTAGGATGTAGGTGACGTTGTCATGGAAGATGGGCACAGAGTTAGTCCAATCCATGAGGAGGGTAACTAAGCAAAGAGCGCCAAAGGGCATCTGAAAGATGGTAAGGTCTCAGGAAGTGGGATATATTAGCCACTTGTTGTAGCCAACATAGAGGTCCAAGATAGCACCACAGATCTGACTAGCAAAGGATTCTGCCATGTGGTCCAGTCACGGTGGCACCCTAGAGTGCCAAATAGTGACCTTATTTAGCGGTTCCAAACTGTGAACAATGCAAAGTTTACCATTCTTTTTGAGTACACAAAACCAGCATAAACAGTAAGCGCTATTTGATGGCTCATATACTCCAGCTTCGATTTTGTTGTGAATGATCTGGCAGACCTCTGCTTCCAATCCCAGGAGAATAGGTCTGTTATGTTCAGTCCACGGAACATGGGGAATTGTAGGGATTACTACTGGCAGGAAGAGGTCAGTTCTAAAACTTCCTCTTTCTGTGTCGTCCCATGCAAGGCCTTGTTCTGTTTTGACATTAGGTTGCTAAGGACATTGAGTTCCACAGGGGTAAGGAAGCCGGTGTCGTGGTCCTTGAGAAACTGTTGGCACCTTTCCTCAGTAAAGCGTCCTGTGGGCTGAAACAGCAGCGGGTTGGGGTCTAAAGGTGGATGTCAGCAAGCAGGTTGTCAAGGATTTTTTGTTCCATTCTGAATTCCTTGGGAACACTGCTGGCGACCAGTTTGGTTTTGAGTGCTATGGGCTTATACTTCTTTTTGACCTGTACTCCTTTTCTTTTAGGGGTGTTAGCATGCACATAAGTGGGGTGAATTTCGGAGGTTGGGGGTACAACCTGATTGAGTAAGTCCAAGAATTGCAGGGGAAGGGAAATGAGGTAAAGTAGTCAGGTATGTTTCAGAGGAAGCAAGGGTTGAAAGGTTTCAGATGTGGTAAGGTACAAATATGACAGGGAGGGGTTTTCAAGAGGGGTGGAACTATCAGTGGTATTAGCGCTAGTGGTCTGGGGAGGGGAAAGTACTTTGGGGTCAAGAAAGGCCGTTTTCAGTATACATAAATTGTCCAAGATATGATTGTATTCCAATGTCAGTGCCACATCTCTGTAATCATTGTTGTCGCTAATCACATCCTCAATGGTGGGTGAAAACACGAGTGCCAGTGCTTGTCTAAGCATTGGCGTGTGAAGAGAGGTCTCTTGCTGCGCAGTCCTTTATTCCTACCCCTGGGAAATGTAGGCACTGTGCACCTAAGGCCAGAATTAGGGTCACCAATAGTCAGAGTAGTTTCCTCGTCAGTAATGGTCCATACAATAGAGTGCGCTAAGACATCAAAAGGTCGGCTAAGGAGGAGATCATAAGTGGGTAAGTGAATGATATGGATTTGGAAGTAAAACGGTATGTTGATAAGACCCAGGTTGTATCAAGAGGCGTACTAACAATTTTCCTGGCACAACCGCGTGGATTAGTGGTTAGCACACCCAATGGATTACCGGCCACCCCCCCTTAAAAACGGAGGTTCGAACCCTTGGCCCACCCTTGGCATATTTTTCACCAATATTTTTCGATTTATTTACTTTAATTTCTGATTTATTTTCTTGACCCCGAGGTTTTGCCGGTGTTGCCGCTGTTTCCTAGTAACCGCCATCATTCTACTATATTGACATTTGGTCGATTCCATACTTACTTTTTAGCATTTTTGACATGGCAGACAGCTTGACTAATGCTGTTAGGCATCGCGAAGAGCTGATGGACATTTTCCTATATAAAAGATTGTGGTCTACTGTTTACTTACTAGTTCCCTGTGTTAGCGCCTCAAGGGTTGCCAACGGCAACCTCGCCTACACTTTACTATATATACTGTACTTATAGCATGCAAAATAACAAGTTACCTTCACCGTTACCTCTTACGCTTGGGCTTCAGAGCTCAATTTAGTCTCTTCTAAAGTCTACTCTATGCCAAGCACACTTTTGTATAGTGTTCTTTGTCTTGCCACTGGACCTACGCCAGCGTACTAGGAATCCTTACGCCTTGCAACTGTGGCAAGCATACTATGCTGGGTGGCTACGCTAAGCTTCCCTTCACTACTCCCTTACTGCTGTCCTCCGCTAACCTGTCTCTGGAACCCTGCCTGGCTCACCTCAACTAGCAAGCCCAACGCTAACCGCCTTTGACTGCCTACCCAGACACCTTTGGGCATCATCAACATTTCCAATAGTGCAAGGTACATTCTTGGCAAGCTCCAAGGACCTGTTGATGGTGCTGTTGGCACTCTGCATGTTTAGTAATATGCTGGGGTCATATATCAGGCCAAGATTGCTAGCAACTTCTGCCACCATGGAGATGATTTGGGAGCTACTGTCAACTACTGCTTCTACTTCTGTGCAGTGGTCAATCATCATCATTATGGAGCATATGGCTTGGGAGTTGTGGGCTACTGTTAATATGGTGGGGTCTTCATCCATATCAAGGGACTTTACATGGGTCTCAATGGGATAAATAGAGGTGGCATTAGTGACTTTGGCTAGGGTCAATGATATGGTGTTGGTGCTTAGCATGGGTGGAGTGTCACTGGCGACCACAAAGCCTGGCAATGTGTCGTCCAATTTGTCCACCTCAGCTACTCCCGTGGCTACTTGGCACTTAGGAGTTACCACAGTCCTCATCTGATTCCTAACATCTGGCGCAATGCTGCATAGCTCCTCTACTGAAAGCATGATGGTCAACTTCATAATATGTGCGAAGACCTGGTTAGATTTTTCAATGTTGTAGATTGGGGCTGCAGGTTGGTAAGCACCATTAGCTCATTTATCAGGGGCGCCAAAGTTTTGTTGTGCTGGGGGCTGATATTGATTATTTAGTCCAGAGTAGAGATGGAGAGGCAGCAAAGGATCGGGAGCGTTAGCAATGGTTGGCATGTTGTCAGCAGGGTATGGTTGGTTATGCCACAATCCCTGAAGAGGTATTCCAGCTTCTTAAAGTATTGTGTTAGTTCCCTAAGTTTTGATTCGTCCTACTTTGGTGCAGAGAAGTGGTTACGGAGTGGCATGCATTGTGCTGTGGGTTCCATGGGAGTTGGCAAGGGTAGTTGTATTGTTGGCATAGGGGATAGGGTTGTTGGTGTGTCTTTAGTGAATGGGGAAAGAATGCAAGAGTTGAATAACTGAGATAGCAGGGTAAGCGGTGATGGTGGGGGTGTATGACTGTACGTCAGCAAGAGGTGAGTAGAGGGGGTTTTCAGGGCTGACTGTGAAATCTATGGTGCATGAGAAGAGGTCTTCAATGTTGTCTCCAGTAAGGTTTGCGTGTGCTTGATGGAGTTCTTTCAGAAGAGTCGTAGGTGGTAAGGCTCCTGGCAACTGTGGAGTGGATGGTGCTAAGTGGAAAGGGATGATGGCACCTTTGAATTGTTGTGCAAGGCGGTGCTGCCTCTGGAAGCATGTCTCTGGCAGAATTCTGCCCTAGTCCCTTGTGGTGGGCTCCAAGTTGATGACGCCTGAAATTGTACCAAGTGGTGTCTGGGTAGGCAGTCACAAGGCAAATAGCATTGGGCTCGCTAGTGGAGGTGAGCCGGGCAGGGTCCCAGAAGACAAGTTAGCAGAGAACAGCAGTAAAGGAGTGGTAAGGTAGTGCTTAGTGTAGTTGCCAAGTGTGCAATGCCTGCCATAGTTGCAAGGTGCATAGAAGACTAGGACACTGGTGTACTCCCAGTGGCAAGACAAGGCACCTTACAATGGTGCTCTGGCGTAGAGTAAGCTTTAAGAAAGGCAAAATTGAGCTCTGAAGCCTAAGTGTAAGAGTGAGATGGTGAAGGTAACTTGTTATTTGCAGGCTAGAAGTACAGTATATATAGTAAATTATAAGCTAAGTCGCCATTGGCGACCCTTGGGTTGCCAACATGGGGAACTAGTAAGTAAATAATAGCCAACAATCTTTTACATAGGAAAGTGTCCATCAGACCTTAGCAATGCCTAGTGGTGCCAGTCAGGCTGTCTGTTATGTCAAAAATGCCAAAAAGTAGGTATGAAATCACCAAAATGTCAACATCATGAAATGATGGTGGTTACCAGGGTGCAGCGGCAAAGCTGGCAAAACCTTGGGGTCAAGAAAGTAAGGTAAAATAAATTGAAAAATGATAAATGAAAAATATGCTAAGTGTTTGTCCAAGGTTCGAACCTCAGCCTTTTGAGAGGACACCAGGTAATCTAGAGGTTGCGCTCACCACTAATCCAGACAGCTGTGCCAGTGAAATCATCAGTATGCCTTTTGATACAACCTGGATCTTATCAACATTGCATAGTCAGAGTAGAACTAACATGATGAAGGTCATTTCTAAAAGCTGTGTGATCAGAAGACTGACCAGAAACTGCAGGCCATTGTTGAGTACGATGGAGCTGGAGTGTGATTTAGTGATAGGCTCAGTGGTGGTGGGCTTACTGTCAAACAACTGCAGTTCCAGCGGTTTGTCAAGGGAGTTGTAGTTGAGGTCAAGCTGATCACTGATGAACATACCAGTGGCTTCACTGTCAATGAGGGTGGTGAAGACTTATAAGGAGTTGCCAAGTCAGGTCTCAATGACAAATGACTGGGCAGAATTTGAACAGAGCTGCAGGGGGGTGTAGAGGTCACTAGCAGCACTGACCAGGGCAATGACATCAAAGGGTATGGGCTCCAGACTAGTTGGGGTTTGCCAATCAAGATGGAGGGTGAGGTGCTGCCACTCAATGTGGAGGTTGGTAGTGCAGAACCAGGAAAGCTATAGAATAAGAGGAGTAGAGGTGTGCAGGCAGGTCACTAGCAACCAGAGATCTGTCAAGGGACTTCCATTTTTGGTCTACACTAACTTTCCCCAGAGGCACTTCTCTATGCTCCAGCCCTCCTTTGCACCACTCCCTGGGACCTCCAGGGCTTGGTCTAGACCTCTGAGGATCTCCAAAGGTCATTTCCTTTTTAAGAAACCTCTGGAACTTCTTGCACTTCCTTTTCAAGCATTATCTAAAGTTAAGATTAGCTCCAGTCACCTGTACAGTTGTTCTCATGCCTTTGCTGCCCACTGATGCCTTGCATCAAGCAGCAGGGATCCTTAGACTTGTTCTCTTTGAATTCCCCTCTGCTAGGTAATTAGTTACCATTGTACCATTGATTATCATTCCTAATATAAATTTGGATTCCCCTCTGCTAGTTGTGTGATTGAGCCACAACTCCCAGAGGTCACCCTTACAGCAGAACAAGTCTCTGTTCAAGCTTCCTTCATCTACCACACAACCAAACTCTGCACCCTCCACCAAACCACCAATCACATAAATGATCTCTCCAGGCACTGCTAGAGCACCTATCCCCTATCACTGCACCACCTCCAGTGGCAGAACCCTCTCTGACAGCTCTGGCAGTTCCTTCAGTAGTTTTAGCAGCCCCAACAAGTCCTCAGGTGCAGATACCATGTTTGGCACTCCCAGACACATATGATGGCAGCTGCACCTCCAGGGAGCATTTCCTCCAGTCCTGCCTCACCTACATTCACCTTAGTAGAGATGCCTTTGACTCCAATGCATTGAAGATAGCTTGGGTGCTATCATACATGAAGGCCAAGTGGGCCTCTACATATGCACTACATGTGCTCCAATGTCCTAGGGGTGTTGGGAGCTTTACAAACTGGGCCGCCTTTGACAAGGATTTCTGGGCAGAGTTCTTCCCAATTGATCCTGCTAAATCTGCTGCACTAGCGCTGCACAACAGGGAGCAGTGTAGGCAGAGAAAGTGGACATTGGACAAATACATCAACTTCTTCCAGGCATTAGTCAAGCAAGCAGCCTACCCAGATGATCTTCAGCTGTGCCTCACATTCTAGGACAGTCTGCACTCTGCATTGATGGAGCACATTGACAACCTTGCTGAGGGCCACCCAACCAGTGAGCAGATCACCTGGTACAAGGTAGCCCAGAACCAATGGCAGCTCATGGAGATCCAGCAAGAGCTATGCCAGATGCACCACCCCACTCACTACCCCACTCCAATGGTGAGTCTCCAGCACCCTGCTTCCATGCACTCAGTGCCTGCTCCTGCTCTGGCCACTCTCACATGATCTCTACCACTAGGCATTCCCATGAATGTAGATGCCACTCAGCAGCATCACCTTGCACAGCTACTGTGCTGGCAATGCAAAAAGCCAGGGCACTTGCATGACACTGCTCACTGGGCCTTGAGGTGTGCTACCTCTCTACTGTGGAGCAGGAGGAGCTTCTCCTGCAATTGTTGGCTGTGAAGATGCTGCTGAAGCCCCATCATCTATGCCTCTGTCACTGGGTACTAACAGGTTCACATGTCTGTTGTTAGAAAATGCAAATACACACCCTAATATCAATCATTCTAAGATAGAAGAACCTTGAATTTCCCTTTCAGACATACAAATGCCACCTCTGGATTCCAAGCCATGCTCCTACACACCTGTTAAGCCCCATCAGTGTGGTCCCCCCACCTGGGAATGCTGGCTGCCCTAGCAGTATGTGGTGGCCTCTGCTCCCTCAGGAAACCCACTGCGCTTTGATGTGGAGATTGAAACCATGAACATGCAACAAACTTGTGGCTCATGGCCCTTCTGGATAGTGGAGCAATAGGACTGTTTCTGAACACAGAGTTCATGAAGTGCCATGGCCTGACCATGCAACCACTTTCCAAGCACATGTCAGTGTTCAACATTGATGGAACACTCAATGAAGCAAGTGTCATCAGCTCCATCATAGATCTAGTCTTCTGCTATCAAACTCATGCTAAATGCACAGTTTTTGCAGTCACCAGCCTAGGCAAGCAAAACATGATTCTTGGCTTCACTTGGCTCTGAAAGCACAACCCAGAAGTAGACTGAGCCTGGAGCAAGGTAACTATGAGCTGGTGCCTTTAGAGGTGTTCAACCTGCACAACTGAGGTCAAGGAAGAGCATCAGGCTGGAGCTTGGGAGCATGCAGCCATCTGGGCTTGCCATGCAGGCCACCTCTTCTTTGCAGACCTCAACCTTTTGGACCCCCCACCTCTGACATTCTCCCATAGAAAGGCCCTCTGCAAGGACAATTGGGGCAATAGCAGGGCCCTGGAAGAAGAGCTGAGAGGGAAGTTCTATGCATCCACAACCTCCTGGAGTATCCAGATGAGGCAATAGAAGTTGAAAACCAGATCTATACAACTATCCTGCGCCTACCACTACACATTAAGAAGATCTGAGCCAGCCAGACCAAATCTCAGCAGTCAGCCCAGGCATTTGCCACCAACTCTCTGCCCCAGGCATTGTGAGATGTGGTGCCCTGGTACCTCCACAGCTTTGAGGATGTGCCCTCTAAAGCTTCTTTTGATTCACTCTCAGAGCGCAAGCAGTGGGACCATGCCATACCCCCTCCTCCTCATCTCTGAGCTCATCAATAACCTCCAGGGGGCATGGTTATTCACCAAACTGGATATCCAGTGGGGTTATAGCGATGTGTGCATTCATGAGGGAGATGAGTGGAAGGCTGCCTTCTGGACCAACTGGGGACTTTTTGAACTTCTCAGTATGTTCTTGGACTCACCAATAGCCTGGCCACCTTCCAGACAATGATGAACAACATCTTCTGGGACCTCATCATAGAGAGTGTAGTGTGCGTATACTTTGATGACATCCTCATCTACACCAAAACACTTGAGGAGCACCGCCAAGTCATATGCATCGTCTTAGAATGCCTCCACTAGCATCAGCTCTACCTCAAATTGGAGAAGTGTGAGTTCAAGCAGACCTGAATTGAGTATTTAGAGCTGATCATCTTGCATGGAGCTGCTGAGATAGACCTGGTGAAGGTAGCAGGTGTGGCGGAGTGGCTGGAGTCCAAGAATGAGAAGAAAGTGCAGGCCTTTCTAGGCTTCACCAACTTCTATCAGAGGTTCATCTAGGATTTATCCCATCATGCCTGCCCTCTATTTGACCTCACTGCAAAAGACACTGCCTGGAGCTGAGAGAAATCCAGAGCAGATTGCCTTCAATGCTCTCAAGCATGCAGTCATCTTCAGGCCTGTCCTCCTCTTCCTGGATAACAACTCTCCCTTCCATGTGGAGCTGACAGCTCCAACTTTGCTACTGGAGCTGTTCTATGAACAGTCCCAAGATAATAGGAAGTGGCATCTAGTGGCCTTCTATTCCAAGAGCTTGAATGTGGTAGAGTGCAACTACAAGAATCACGACAAGGAAATGCTGGCTATCATCTGGGCCTTCAAGGAATGGTGGCACTTCCTGGAGAGTGCATGGCACAAGTTTGAGGTTTGGACAGATCACAAGAACCTCAAGTACTTCTGAATGGCTAAGAAGCTCAATTGTCAACAGGCCTGATGATCCCTGTACTTAGCCAACTTTGACTTTTTGTTGCACCACAAGCCAGGCTGGAGTATGGGAAAGCCTGATGTGCTGTCCTAAAGAGCAGACCATGGCACTGAAGGCGATACAACAGCAATAGCATGCTCCTCTGGCCAGAGTTGTTTGCTATCTGGGCCATAGAGAGTTTGGCCATACAAGGAGCAGAGGTGACATCCTTCAGGACATTCAGTGTAGAAATCAGGATGGCTGCCATGAAGACGTTGGTGCTCAGGCAGTCATGGCTCTGAAGTCGGGACCCACCACAGAGGCCAAGTTGGTTTATGCAGATGAATGAGCCTTCTGGGATGGGCTCCTGACTTTCCAGGACCACATTCATGTGCCCAATGTCCTGGAGCTCCACCAGAAGATTGTTGAGCAGCACCACAACTCCCGCCAAGGTGCTATGGCAGTCTTAATCAATCTATGGCAATCAAAAAAATAAAGAAATCAGTAAATTAATAAAATATCACTTGACATACATGAACTTTATAGTGGCTTGTTACAGGACTTGAACCTCAGCCCTTGTGAAGGGCACCAGGCAGACCATGGGCATTCTAATCACTAGTCCACAAGCCCTTGCCAATAGTTATGTCAATACTTCTCAAGACACAACAACAGGTACATCAGTGCTGCACCTGTTGAGCAGGTCTGCCTTCTTCAGGAGGCCCTCACACAAAGTGTTCTTCATCCAAGCCCTTTACCAAGACAGTTGATGCTATTTTTGAAAAGATCAACCATGCATTTGATGCTGAAGAAGTAACCAAGGACCTATTAAAATCCATTGCTGTTCTGTTAGCTCTCTTTGACAAATTCTTTGTTAGAATCTGACCAGTCTTGTGTTCCTAATAGATAACATGTATGTTAGAACCTCAGAGCGTGTCAACAAACTGTATTAATGAATACCTAATAGATAACACGTATGTTAGAACTAGGTATTCATGGTCAATGTATGTTTGTATGTAGGTAATGTGTGAGACGTACCCTCAGAGCATGTCAACAAACTGAGGGTACTGTATGTGTGCGGTGGGTTAATATATGTAAGTACGGACAAAGCAGTCGGTGGCCATTTGTGGTCCTGGTGTTGTGTCATGGTACTCGTCACAATATCACATTGTTCCAACATTCTTTTCTCATCTCCAATCAATTATCTTGTGTGATTTGGGACAGGCTGGCTAAATATGGCCTGACAGAGGTTCAGCATTTCCTAGAAGCGGACTGAAGACCAACAGGACTACATCTCTAACCAATGACTCTAGTCCAACTGCATTTGCTGCTAAAGCCTTTTGTGGCAGTAATCTCACCTGCATGTCCTGTAAAGCCTGAAAGCATCCAATACATGTGTAGATTGGCCACACTGCCCCTTGATGCATACTTGAGGGAGGCAGCATAGAAGGGAAGTTGGCAGAGAAGTCTAAGAAGGCACATCTGGTACACTACAAAAATGCACAAAAGGAGAAGGGCAAGGAGACCACAAAGATCATGTTCATCCCTGCCAGAAGCAGTGCCTGAGAGGGAGGAGGGAGAAAGGCACAGAGTAACAAAGAGACTGAAGAAGATTTGGGTTGACTTAATGGGGCAGGCAGCTATTACATCCAGAACCAGTAATAATTATATCATGAATGTGGTTGATGAATATATGAATAAACCATGGTCTATACTACTCAAAGCAAAAGACAATGGATTTAACAAGTTAAAAGCCTGGATCCTTGCACAGGAAAATGAAACAGAAAAATATTTGAAGATCTTACAAGTTAGCTGAGATGGCAAGTTCAATGAAAAAAAAAAACACAAGAAATGGTATAGACAGAAAGGAATAATATTAGAAACTGGAGCTCTCTATATATTGGCCATACATGGGGAAGATAAAATAAATTGCAGAACACAAACAAGAACATAAGTCTATGGATATGCCATAAGTATATGTGTATATGAAATAAGTAGATACAGCTGAGGGTGTGTTTTGTTGATGGAAGTAGAGTGTCATGACCCACCAACTACCTCCAGTACTCAGCCCTGGTCCCAGGACTTCCACCTCCTCAAACCAGCCCTACAATGTCCTGGGCCCAAACTGCTACACGACTGACTTCTTGGCAACCATCACTGTCACCCTCTGGCAGCCCTCAGCCATCACCACCCATCACCACCACCAGCCACTGCCACCCTCAGCACTTCTCAGCCATCACCGCCTACAGCTGCCACATCAGCGCTGATCCCGGATATTTCCAGCGCTTTTTCAGCTATAGCTGCACATCAGCACTGGCCCTGGCAACTTCCAGCACTCCCCCTGACCCATGCTGAGGCCTTTCTTGGCTCCTACCAAGATGCCCATCATGCATCACAGTCATGCATTACCTTCAGTCCAACCTCTACATGCTATGCCCCATCCCTGCTTGCCTCCTTTACATTCCACACAACCTACTTTGACAACCACTGCCGCCTTGCACAATTCCTGGGCTTTATCATGAGCCCCAGCACTATGACTTGTCACCAGGGCTTGGACCTGTGCCCCAGGGCCTACCTACTATCTACCATATTTAAGTTGTAGAGTAGTATCTGGTACTCTAGTCTTGATATTCCTTGCTTGTTTGTGTTCCTAGTTATGTTTTGTGTTTTGGTCTCGTTTCTTCCATGTCTCATGTCCTGGTTTCCCATTCTTGACTCTATCTCAGTTTTGTCTCGTTTTGTACTTGTCTCTCATCACCTTGTATTTCTTGTCTCTATTTGTCTCGTACTTCTCTCAATCTATCTGCTTCCCTTTCTCTCTGCCTAAAGCCTCTAAGTTCTCTCTCTCTTTCTCTCACTTCTTGTTCCTGGTCTTTGTCTCATTCCATTTTCCTTCCATCTCTTGTCTTGACTCTTTTCTTTTTTGGCTTGGTCAGATCTCTGTGCCATCATCTCTGATCCCAGGACTTGTCAAGTTCCCTCTGCTTGCCCTGGTCTCTTGATCTCTGGCTCCAGGGCTTGCTCTCACCCCAGTGCTCATCTTTCAACCCTCTCCCCACACCTCCGGCACTTGCACTCTTGCCCCAGCATGACTGGTGTTCCCTGCTCACCTGCCATTTGCACCTCCAGTCCTGCCCCCAGTCTTACATGCCCCATGCTCTCAACAGTACCATTGTGATCATATATATTGTGTGTGCCACATAAGAATTTGCCCAGTGGTCTGAGCCTCTATGGTCAGCAGAACCTAACATAGAGATACTACTGAAATAAGGTTTGATATACAGTATAGCAAATAACATATGCTGTTGACACCAGAGATGGCAGTAGTGGAGGCAAAGATGATATAAAAGGACAAAAAGACCAGAAAGAAAATTCAGGCCTGCAACTTCATGAAGACTGGTAAGTCTCCTTCAACACAAATGCACTGAACGCTGATGGGGAAAGCATGAGCCATGCAATTAGCTGCTAACTGTTCCCCATTTCTATGAAAAAAATTCTACTTAAAGAACAAAGACATTGGCAGTATGTGATGCCATGCCAGATGAGCTTTTGTACCAAAAAAAACTGAACTACTCAATCATCCAAGAGACTGGATGCCAAGTATTTGTGGTGGTCCTAAACAGAAATAATCCCAAGATATATGAACAATCCATTGAGCGTGTACTCATTGGCTATGATGCAAACTCAAAAGCATATTGCTGCTATGATTGCTCAACAAGAAAAGTGTATAGCTTGTACCATGTGCACTTCATAGAAAGCTATAATGACATATCAATAGCTCCAACACCCACATCTCCCAAAAACCATTAAACCTCAAAAATGATTTCTTTCATAACACCTCAAGCATGAGCTCTATAGCAACAAATGCAATCACAATTTTCATCAGGGCTGTAGGAGAATAGGAGAAGATGAAGATGAACAACTGACCATGCCTAGAATCATTTTCTACAATGATTCAACCAGCCATTGACCTGACAAACCCATTGACAACAAGATAGCACCACAACCCCAAGTACAATGCTCCACAAGGATGATCATGCCAACAGAGAAGGCTAGTGGAAAGACTATAGCCAAGACTTGTACTGAGAGAGTTGGTAGAACATGTGATGGCCAACTGCATGTAGCATCGGAGGGAAGTCAAAGAACAGGCACAAACACTGGGGGATGACATCAACCACAACCCATAGCATGACCTAGATCACATTTTGTCAACATTAAGGACAAGTCAATGACCAACAGTACCTAGACCCTGAAGCCAAATATGAAAGTGTTCTCTAGCCTTTCCATAGTCTGAATGATTCCTTGTTGTTTGCAATGAATACCAAAGCCTGAGTTGCAAATTTGCAGTATGTGGTTCTTTAAAGCTGTTCACCAGTCACAACAATCACATGCATCAAAATAGGTCCCTCACTCTTTCTTCCTGAAGGACCACAAGTCCAGTGCACATGACCCAGCCAGCTGTGGTCACATGTATCAATTCCTAGGCCTTCAACAACTGATCTAGAATGGCAAGGGAAATTAAAAAACAACTTGAAAAAATGGATAGAGAGGCTAGTTCTGTGGCTGAGAGTGGAGTCCTGGGAGAGGAAAAGGAAGGAGAGAGCAAGGAAAGAGAGGAAAGAGGGCTGAGAAATGGGAGTAGAAGGGTCAAGAAATAGAAGTCCCCTGACAAGAACTATATACAATGTCAAAAGGGAAACAATGAGGCCATTGTCAATTATGCAAAAAGCAATGTGATATGGCCAGTGGGCATGATGTAATTGTGTAGAGGGTTGATCAATGGTCATGTTGCTTACATAGACCTCAATCAAAGGCCTTTGATTGTTTCAGCTTAGCACTTGGCTAAGCAATCTTGTTCTTCTTTTTGTACAGTTTCAATACCAGTATTTGGTCTAATTCTCTCATGTAATTGTAAGCTGGAAGACTTCATAACTTTGTTACAGTCAATCATTGCATAACTCGTTCCCATTCCACATCCAAAATATTGAAACATCACTATCAGAGATGTCATTGAATTGGATGTGATGATGTAACGGGGCAGTACCATGCACCATTGTCCAGGATGTGATGACCCTCGCTGGCCACACACACTGCTTTGTCTAAGATACCTTATAACAACTTGAAAACACTCTCAAGTACCCTCAGGTCTGTTATACAGGACTGAGAGTACATTATCATAGCTATTACATGCAATAATCTACACTAAGTGCAACCGTGCCTAGAATAATCACTTGCCGTGTAATCTATTCTAAGAAGTAGATGACAGTCTACTACATCCCGCTTTGCCTGAATTCTAACACAAAAGTGATATTCAAACAAACACTGGAAAGGACAGCAGTCAGAGCGATGAGTTTACTTAGTTATCGCATCTTTTTGCACAGACATGGGAAAGCATCCCACGGGCGGCGTAACCAACCCTGGAAACTAAAGAGGAAATCTGCACGACATGGCATCATGATGGCGTTCTAGTTGCTTATTCACGACCACCTCTTGTGATTCATCAGATTTTGTCCATTTTTTGACGTCTGCTAAAGCATTGTTAGCAAGGGAAACACTACGACCTCCAAGGAGACGACCTCGATGATCACTAGAAGAGAAGTCATCAAGATATTTCGAGCGGCTTATTCAAATGCTACTTCTACTAGGAAATGCAGACATCACCACTGATAAGTTGGATGAGATGGAATCTTCGCAACAGAGTGTATTAAAATGGCAAGTACCCAAAAAAACTTTTGTAGCATGTGTTTGACATGTCCAATTCCCCTGTTCAATCATGATCATGATTTCTACCCTTACGACCTATATCTGTTGAGAATACTCGCTGGGAAGGATCATGCGTTTACAGATCACTTGTATATGTTATATTAGCTATTTTGGCTATACGGTCTACTATGTACATCTACAGATAGCGTGTGGAAATTCTATCTACTGTACCCGTGTCAGACAAAGAGCGTCGTTTGTTCACCGCATGGATGGTGGCAGCTGTCATAGTAACAGTCACAGTCACAGTCCCTTGGTTTTGTTGCCAGATCTGTCTATGTCACAGAACACGGTGGGTATGACATGTCAAAAATCTCAAAAATCTGCTCAAAGAATTGTTTACTGGATTCTGAACTTCCTGACTACACATGCTATAGAGGATGTATTCATTTGCTTCCTGACAGGTCCAAATCTAGGTGTGGACTGTTGTGTGGTTGCTTAATATTGAATTCTGGCATGTCACGCATCAATGGAGACGGTCTCCATCAAGTTTCTTGGTTGTGATTTGTATAGAATGGTTACCGTACCGGCATGTATAGTGGCCAAGGACCTGTGACATCTTAGGATAGAGGGCCCTCCAATTCCAGTTTGCAATGGTCATCAATGTTTGCCATTTAGGAATCAGTATCACGGTTGTCATCAACATAGTAGAGTTATAAAGCATTTTCAACAGGACACACTAAAGTAACTTCATCATGTCCCCACACCATAGAAAAAGCATGAGCATCCTACAAATGTGTGTTGTTGTCTGAACTTGTCCCCTGCAGTGCCTCTGACATCTTCTCTTCAGATACCATATGTTGTTACTCTCCATTAGCAAGGCTCTCAAACTTTCAAACCCTCCTACGACTTTTCCCGGAGACTCCCTAGCAATTGCATGGGATGTTTCAGAGGAAGATCCACAGAATTTCGACCTGAGAGCTGGTTTTTGTGAAGGCTTCGACACTTTTTCCCTTTTCTACCAACCAACCATTAGCGCGCGGTCATCCAGTCTCCGTCATGCTTCGATATCGAAGATCCTTCCTGTTACATGTGAATTTCCGTAAGTGCAAGAGAACATATCTCATTTTCTATACTTGAGACAATTTCAGTGTGAAATGTTTCATCCATGCTGTTGACTCGTGAGTTTTGTGTGTCAAATGTATGCTATCTCACTGAAGATATCATAGAGAAACAGGGGAAATCCTCAATTCTAATCCAGTTGAGCTCCTAGCCTCAGCTTCTCCCTCGGTGATTGAAATGACACCAAAGACTATAATGGTCACTCTACTGTAGGTGGTTTGTTAATGGATCGTTGCACAATGAGGAAGACTTACACATTTGAAGTTCCTCGCAAATACATTCCTCATCTACCACCTCGTCTTCGGACATCACACATGTGACCAGTCAAAGCTCCACGACATCAGAGAGTGCCAAAAGAACCATCGGGCCTCTTGTGGGGGAGGTACTTGGAGGAGTACTTGCCTTGCTAGCAATATTTTCCGTTTTAATCGCCTGGGCAATCTGGCGCCGGCGGTGCCTTCGAAATCTTAGGAGCGCAAAACCATTCGTTCCAGACGAGACATATGTTCAGCCCATCGGCAAATGGGGTAAGACTGGAAAAATACTTTTTCATTGCTATTCTGTCGGTTCACCTGAATTACACAGAGGAGTTCAAGAATGGATTTGAAAGGCCAGCTGAAGAGACAGTCTGCACTTCAACTCTGCAGGCAAATCAACAGGCGGCAGTCCCTGGAGGAACTAATCAGATAGGCCCTGGAAGGTGTGATACTGTAGGTAGTCCAAGGACGGGGGCAATGGAGGAAGAAGTAACGATGTTGAGGGAACGATTGTTAGCATTGGAAACCAAATTTCGTACTGCCATAATACCCCCGGAATATTCGCAGTAGAGGTATTTACAATGCGAAACTTTTCACTACTTTGAGCAAGGGGCGGTCACGTGTTCAATATGTCATATCGGGTTGGGTAGGTAGGTCGAGGCCAGAGGCCCTTAATTTTTTTTTGGAGCCTCTATTACTTGCTGTCTGGAAGGTTTTTGATGTTGTTTGGTCAAGTTATTTTAGCCCATATCAGCCGCCTAAGTGAAGGCGGCCTGTTTCTTTTTTATTTTTTCTGTGAGGCGACGCGGTAGGGCTGTAATCTAATGAAAAGCTATCGGAAGTCCTAAATAGAAATGGCCAAGATGGAGAATACGATACGTGGTATTGTAGGTCACGCGTCCAATACAAAGATGTGAATGTTACTTAATGGGTGAGGTGGGAGGGTGTACGAAAAAAGATTCCAAGAAAGTGAGCGGATGAAAAAACCTGGTTGTCATTGTCTTCTGATGAGCTGACTGTATTCTTTAACTGAACTGCTATGCTCTTACTGAGGTAACAAACTTCGCTGGATGATTTTTTATGTTCAATAGCGAGTTTGCTATCAGTCTGCAGTGAAATCAACAAGTCTGTTCGCTTATTGACATGCATGATGCATACTTTTTTGCGAGTAGTGCTGCACTGGAATATCTGGTGTTAACCGCTGTGGAGCACGCACTACTCTACAAAAAACTGATGAGAAAAACTGCAGTGGCGGAGAAAGACACTGTAACAGCGCACTGTAGCGCTCACCTGAAGACGATGGTGGTGGTACTGGTGCAAGACCGTTGCACAACTGAAACATGCAAGACCGTTGCATGGAGTGACACGATTGAAATGAAACCATCACACCCTACTGTTCCCATTCCAGCATCCGCCGAAACTACGGCACCGGATTGGAAACGGCGAAAAACGGCTTATCCAACGTGTCTTGTGTGAAAGAGTTCTGAAGAGGGGTGGACCCGTCGCACAGAGGCCTCCGAAAACGTTCCTTACCCCTGGAACCCGCGTTTACGTCGAGTGATGGTACTTTTCATAAGTGGAAGTTGTTTGGCAAATACATCTTGTACAAAGTTGATCTTTCAGGGTTGCTTTTATCTCGCATCACTGGGCCCCGATGATGACGCCCAAAATTGTACCTTGTGGTGTCGGGGTAGGCAGTCACAAGGCCGGTAGCGTTGGGCTCGCTAAGTGAGGCAAGTCGGGCAGGGTCCCAGAAACAGGTTAGCAGAGTGCGGTGGTAAGGGAAGTGGTGAAATGAGTCTTAGCGTAGTAGTCGCCAAGGGTTGAGTGCCTGCCGTAGTTGCAAGGCGGAGGGATTACTGGAACACTGGCGTAGGTCCAGCGGCGAGACAAGGACACCGTACGAAAGTGCGCTTGGCGTAGAATAGACTGATGATGAGCTCAAAATGTGCTCTGAAGCTCAAGCGTAAGAGGCGATGGTGAAGGTAACTTGTTATTTGGTAGGCTATAAGTACAGTATATATAGTAAAGTGTAGGCGAGGTCGCCGTTGGCGACCCTTGAGGCGCCAACA
>JAGGAQ010000122.1:0-43190 GCA_017657225.1 Termitomyces sp. T69sscA
CTTGGCGTGTCCAGACCCTCCGGAGGAATGGTTTAGCCTTAGTCTGGCAAAGACCATTCCTCCAGCTCTGTCTCAGCCAGCCGGCCCTCCCTTGTCCTCTGTTCCTCCCTCCTACGGGCTCGTGTGCATGGCATTGGGGTGGTTTGTCCGTGGGTACACGTGGGTCATGATGGTAGTCGGTAGATACGATTAACAGAGGTTTGTTGGTTGGTTTGATGTCCCATCACTGGATCAGTGATCCGTGATGGCAGCCATCCCCAGGCATAGCCACCTGTCAGGTTAATCCTGAGATCGTGATGTCATCTCGGATCACTGATCCGTGATGCCAGTCATTACCAAGCACAGCCACCTGTCCAGAACATTGAGATCATGATGTCGTGATGGGTTCGCAATCTCATCACTCGGCATCCACCTTTTGGCATCAGTCTTATTTTTGACTTCTCTCTTGTCAACGTGGTGTCTCCCGCCATTGGTGCGGGTTCAACGGTTTGTCTTACAAGGTACGTCTACTGTTTTCGACGTTTTATTGCAGCTTATGGTTTTCAGCCTTTTTGCAAAGCCCCCGTTTTACTATTGTCGTCACCTCGTCGGGCAGAACCTTCAACGCTTCGACTTCTGAATTGCTTTGTGGATAACCTTAGCTTCTTCACTGCATTTGGCTTCTCAGTGTCGGACAATGATACTATCAAGGGAATGCGAGTAGTTAGTGATGGAGTCCTGCACGATCTCAGAGGGTAGCGCGGAGGCATTGACCATGGTGACGATCCCTGCAATTGCATAGGGCTTCGATTTCCTCCCGAGCCTGAACTTTTCAATGGTCTGCGATGGGTGCATAGTACGATGAACGCATTTTGGTATATCGCTTTCAATGAAGATCACTTCAAACTAGAGATACAATCATTGTCCAAGAGTCCCTCTAAGGAAAATCAGACCGAACTAACCTAGCAAAGATTCGTTACCGTAGAGAGGACAGCATAGTTCTGCTCAAGTGTCATAGTTCATGTGATTGTTGCTCCTCATAATTTTCATTATCCAAGGTGGATATTTTGACGCAAACAAAGTCAACAATTGATTTAACATATGAACCTTGATATATGTACAGTCCAACACACTTTAATTGATAGAATGCTATAAACATAAATTAAAAAGCTTTCAGAGCCGCATCGACAATCTCTGCCATTGCAATCACTGCCTCATCCTCATGCGTCCTACCAACGACCTGGAAACCAATTGGCGCATCCTTGAAAGTCTCTGGCTCATCTAGACAAAGAAAGACGTCAATAACGCACTTCATATGAAAGAACAGTACACATAAAGCTCATATATTGATTTATCCGAATCACTCAAGAACTCATGAGCAGGCTTCTTCACGTCGAGTGCGGGATCAACCCTGGAGACTGGAATGACCAGAGCAGGATAGTCCAGCACATTCCACACCATTGAGTATGACACATAACTATGATGGCCAATTAACAATCAGCTTATATCCCAAACCCAAATGTAAACATTTGACGCATGAGCGACCTTACCTGTACTTGCTGTGCGGCACAGCCATGAATGGCACAACAGGTGCGATGATAGCGTCTACAGGTCTACCAGTACCCGTCTCGCTGGCGGTTGCGAGCCAATGCTCGAGGTAATCCTGCCTCAAATCTCATTTTTTCTTGTGGAGTTGCCATAGCTGATATGCTGTGATCAGCGGTTTGGTCTGGATCGTTGTTGGATCATATTCTATAAATTCCCTTCCCAGGACCATTGACCTTATCCAGGGCTCTCCAGACTCAGCGCTAACAGCTGCAAAGTCTTGCTCTGCTCCAGCGGAGAAGATGGACAACTGCATGAGAGATTCAGGGTAAGTATAAGGAAAGCGCATAAAAGCGAACATACCCCAATGTCTACTGTCGTCTTGTGATCCAAAGGTTTCCATTCAATCACTCACGGAAGCGTAAGCTTCCAAACATCATTTTCTCAGAGTGAAGGACTAGTTACCTTGGTGACCAGCCTTGATTAACGCGTTTTTAGCCATCTCAAGACCTCTCATGATTGGCGGATGCGGTACGACCAATCCATTGTTCCACATAATAGCAAAGCAGAGCTTTTTGCCTCGACCATGTTCAACCAAGTCATATTGCTCCTTGCTCCAGCCTTTGCGTATAACCAGAGGGTCCTTGAGCCACGATTTCTGACTTAGAACACCATGAATGAAGATCTTGAGACCATGGATGGAATTTGAGATCGGTCCAAGAACTGAAGGGAGTGTGTCCTGGCCTTAAAGTGAATTGACCGATCCAGCGTAAGGGACTCGGCCAGTGGATGGCCGGAAACCATATGTACTGCATAAGCTTGATGGAATGCGAATAGATCTGTCTCAACAAGGTCATTTTGATATTACAGTGATACTTCATTATGAAGAAGTGGACGTACCCTCCGATATCGGAACTGACGCCTTTGGTTATCACGTCAGTGAGACTTGTGAGAGCAGAGTAAAAGAACTGTATTACCGATTGGCGAGCCCTTGAGCACTAGAACGGAGCATGTACTTAGTATGAGAAAAGACTCCAAACATGCTACTTACCGACAAGTGCACCCTCGCCTCCTGAAGAACCGCCGCATGTAAGAGAACGATTACTTGGGTTTACAGTACGTCCAAATATGAGGTTGAACGTTTCGGGCGACTTCATCACTCATCGATCACCAGGCCAACCCTTGGAGAGACCTCGAGTACTCACCATCAGTGTTTGTGGAACGTTCGTTTTGACGTACAGCACAGCTCCAAGTGTTTTGAGAACATCAACTAAGACCGTGTTATGTTCAGCGTACTGACCGACCCAAGAAGCATAGCCTATGCATCATCACGCCGTCAATATCAGGAAGGGAAGTTCAAACTATCAATTGAAGTCGTACCCATGGTCGACTCAATTCCCTTGATACTCACTTGATCCTTCAAAGATATCGGTAGTCCTATTCTAAAATGAGCCATAACATTTTTGAAAATAGATGACATGCACCATGCAACGGACCAACCACTTCACCAGTGGCTTGCAGATGAGAATTGAGTTCAGAAGCGCATACAAGCGCTCTTTCAATGAATATTTCTGTCAGACAATTCGTCTGGAAGTGTTGAGGAAGACGAATAAATCAAGAAAGGATAGATAGTATCAGGTCTGGATTCATGACCGAGAGGGTTATAACTGACCAGTTGATGAGCAATAATTGCTCGTTTTGCAAAGGCTGTTGTGACCACAACAGAAGGCCATTCAGCACTTGCAAGTTTCTTCAAGAGTACGTCGACATGTGTGTTTGTGATTTCAACCTCTTTGGACGTTAGAAGTCCACAAGTTTCTGGGAAAGCGAGGACATTAAGTTCATTCGCTGACGGAAGGTTGTTGAGAAGCCATTCTTTTGGGATAGATGTTTGTTGACAAGATTTCTTAGAGGCAGCAAGGTATTTCCAGTTCCCAGTCATTGTGTGGTGCGTGAAAGAGGACGAGGAAGTGAGAAACTGAAACCTGAAATGGTCATCTGGGATTCTGTGAATGTTTTTATGCTCAAGTCAGGTGAAGGGTGGGATGAGAAACTTAAAAATGAATGTGGTCCGCCCGTGAAACATCCGACTTGATGTTAAACTCCAGTGAACCGAAAATCTCTCTCGTTTTGTCATACAACATCTGGAGACAAGTTACATCGACATAAGAGTACAAGTGAACCTCACATATTGTACAAACTATTATGTGTGTTATCGTTATTTATTCAACGCTTTACTCTTTAGTCATTTTACATCTCTTTGAGCGTATTTGGCCTTGCTTGATTCGTTAGTCTTTACTCTTTACTCTTCGCTCATTTGCTCATGTCCGAATTTGATTGTAGAGTTGAAAATATCTGTTAATTAGCCTTGTTTATAGTCTTCTTGGATATTTTAATCTTCTCAGATCTGTTGGCTTTTTTTGCATTTCAATATATGTCCATTTCGGTACATTTCAAAATGGTTGGACATGTCACACATCACACAAAATAAATTTGTCAAATAAGTCACAGATGGGTGCTGAAATCATAATTTCCAATAAAAACAGAGGGGGTTTCTAGATGCGGATTTCCACACTTATTTTCCATGTTTCATCTCTCTGGTGCTTGTTTTGGAACGAGTAACTACTCATCCATATTGCTGAACAATCAGGCCCATGTCACATCAATGCATCACTCATGGGTACTGCCGAAAGTGATATTGATTTCGGCAGAGGCAGAAAAGTTTGATAAGCAAATGAATGTCAATAGTCGACTAAAGACTAAAGAGTAAAGAGTTGAATGTTGAACAAATAGATGTCAACATTTGAGCCCGTGAGTAAAGGAGTAAAGAGTAATGCATGAAGCACACCGTCGAGGTCAGTAAATACTGAGAAGTAGATTTTCGAGGTGATTCAGAGAGCTGAGTGTAAAATTATGTAGACAATCAAAGAGTAAAGATTGTAATATACATCAAAAATAGGGACTCGAGAGTAAAGAATTGATTAAATACCGAAAAATACTATCATAAAATACCATCATAACGAACACTGAGTAGCCTTAACAGTTGTGCACGTGAGCGCTCAAACCTGCTGACTTCATCATTAATGTGCGCATTGTCAATTTGGTTTCAGCGCGACTGTAGGAAATTCATTTCCGTAATGAGCCATGCTATACAAACACACCCACCCAAGACAACTCTCAAAACGCATTACTATGTCCCAAAACTCTTAATATTGGGACTTGCTTTCCACTTTGTCTACATCGGAACTGTATTCGACTGTTATTTCACGAGCCCGGTCGTTCATGGCATGCAAAGTCATAGCGTGGGTCATGCAGAGTCAAAGAGGCTTGTACTGATTGTCGGTGCGTATTCTGGATTTCATAGATCATCTTCCAGATTTGTCTCTTCCAACAGGTGACGGGCTCAGAGCTGATCTTTTGTTTACCGAGGATGCGTTCCCTACCATTCCAGATGCGCCGAAAGTCGTGGCGCCCTATCTCAAGTCCATCGCAGAAACTCGTGGTGCCTTTGGTATCTCTCATACACGAGTACCAACAGAAAGTCGCCCTGGTCACGTTGCAGTTATCGGTATGCCTGTCGTTCAGTTGAGCTAGAATGTATTGACGTTCTGGAGTACAGGTGGGATGTACGAAGATGTTTCTGCAGTGACGAAGGTACTCACAATTTCGCAATTTGTTGTGCATAACGTAATCTCTTGATGACTCGTAGGGATGGAAATCCAATCCAGTGAGCTTGATCCTTGGACATAAAATCACGCTAACTCCAAAGAAGGTAGATTTTGATTCTGTATTCAACCGATCAAGCCACACATTCTCGTTCGGCTCCCCTGACATCCTACCGATGTTTTCACGCGGTGCAACCCCTGGAAAGGTGGAGACATGGTGCTACAATGAAGAAGACGAGGACTTTACGAAAGGCAAGTATGCAAAAATATGTTAACTGATGCTCACCTTTTTGATGAGGTGTAATACGAAGACGCTACATTTTTGGATGTATGGGTTCTTGACCGGCTCAAGGAGCTTTTTCAGAACGCTACGAGTGATGAAACTCTGAATGCAAACCTTCGGTCTGACAAAGTCGTATTCTTTCTACATCTTCTTGGCCTCGATACTACAGGTCATTCATACCGGCCTCATTCAAGAGTACGTCCCATCATCCTATCAGGTTTTGTTTCATCTGACCTTTTCATTCTCGCAGGAATATATGAACAATATCCAGGTGGTTGATAGTATTGTACGCCAAACTGAAACTCTGATCAATGAGTTCTACAATGACCAAGATACAAGCTTCCTCTTTACTGCTGATCATGGTATGTCAGTAATAGGAAACCATGGCGATGGAGGTGTGTTACCAGCCAATAACTTGGCAAAGTCACTCAACACTTGTTCAGACCCTGATAATACACGAACCCCCCTGATTGCCTGGGGAAGAGGTATCCGTGGACCTCTGTCTGACTCAAATCCCTCTTCACACGATTCCTATTCTAAGCCGTGGGGACTAGGGCACCTGTTCCGACGTGATGTCGAGCAAGCAGACTTAGCCGCTCTCATGGCATCCTTGATTGGAATTGATTGGCCGGTTAACTCGGTTGGTGTCCTGCCCGATATTGACCCTACTCGGCCTGGATATCTTTCCCCGTGGTCTGGAGATGAGTCGCTTGCACAAATGGCCTTGGTCAATGCCAAGGTCAGTTCAACGGTCTCACTTAACGGTTGGTGCTCAATTTTTGAAGGTCATACTAGAACAATATATAACCAAACATGGTTAGTAATCAGCTGGTATCTTCTGTTGAACCCATCCTCATCTCACGCAACAACCGGCGTCCAGAACTTAAGCAAGCAAGGGCACTTTTTTACAAACCTTTCGTCGCTTTGGAAGGGATCGATGCGATTAATAATCCACCACACAGGCTTGCAAATCTTGCCAACATTGAACGACTCATTCGAGCTAAAGAATGGTATGCTGCTCGTTTGGCATCCGCCGAGTTGATTCAAACCAGTCTGGATGGACTTCACTATCTGCAGACATACGATAGGTTCTTAATTCGTGGTATCGTCATGTTTGCATACCTTGGTTGGGCTGCGTATACTGCTTTGTACATCTTCCGGCCCTTAGATTTCGTCAACACCGATCAAACTTCGGGCACAGCTTTTGTGCATGCGATGATAGCGGTCATATTGTCAGGTTTCTGGACTCTATTTGCGCTGCAGCATGCGCCTTTTACGTTCTATGTGTATGTCGCCTTCCCGTGCTACTTTTGGCACCAATTTTTGCAGCAAGCAATGGTGGCGTTACGCACTGGCATGCCTCGTGCCAGTTACTGGAAGTTCCTGTCTGGTGCTGGCATGACTTTCATAGTCGTGCAAGCTATGGTGGTAAGTCATCGTAGATTGTCTATTGGCAAGCTGAGTTCATTCTATAGGTCGGTTATACTCATCGTTTCATATGGAGTTTTGGTTTCGTTTTAATTGGTGTCGTATGGCCCCTGACATGGTCGAGTGAGACTTTACAGCAAAACTTGCGTCTAGCTGCAACATGGGTGCTTGTTTGTCTTTCTGCTGCCGTATTTCCAGCTCTGCCTGTGGAAAAGCAAGAAAGCCTGCCAACCATGTAAGCAACGTAGTAAGCGATATGAGACGTAGCTTACTCTTGCTCAGTCTAACGGGAGGATGTTTAATTCTTGTTTGTGGTGCCTACGCAGGGCTATGGGTTGTAAATGAAGTGGAACGTGTGAAAGGGAGAAAGAGCCGTCAAACATTGACTGCTCTGTTCATTTTCCAAGTATTTATCTATTACCCATGCAGGACGCATCGCTTACACGTCTTAGGGAATTTTAATTATCGCCATAATGATCGTTACTGCAGGCTCTGTGCAGAGCCTTCAAGCTAAACAGGGATTGCCGATGCCCAACCAAGTGCTGGGTTGGACCATATTGGGTATCTATCTCACCTTGACCCATCAATGGATGACACTTATGGACTCTCTACAAGTCGTAGCTTCAGTATTTGCATTCGCCTCGGGAGGGTCCTGTCACACTTCCTTTTCAAGATTTCTTGCTTATTTCCTTGGCTTTGGGCCCTGTTTCGTCATCCTCTCCATCAGTATAGAAGGTCTTTTCTATGTGACCTATTCTTTCGTCCTCGCGACTTGGGTCGTTGTAGAATCGGTCGTCCGAAATGGCAGATTGCCTACGACGGCTACGCCAAGTGAAAGAACAAAAGTCTATCTGTTCCAACCTGATGATTTACGAATCGCATTGTTCTTCCTTTTCTTTGTTCAAGTCGGCTTCTTCGGTACCGGGAAGTGAGTAGTTCAAGCTACTCGTTTCACATGAATGCTGAATTACATTGATGAAAAGTGTGGCATCGATATCGTAAGGCGATTCGATTCAGAGTCGAAGGTCAATGACTGACTCTGCAATTGATAGTTCCTTCTATTTGGAACCTGTATACCGTTTGATACCTATTTTCAGTCCTTTCTTTATGGCGGCTCTACTTGTTCGTCTTTGATTTGCAGGGATCAAAGTACTGTCGTGCTCATCCGCATAAAATTAGATCTTTAAAATCATCGCTCCATATATCATGCTGGCCGTCGCCTTTACATTATTAAATGACTTCCTGCACTTTCCACCCTTCTCTCTCTTACTTGTTGCTCTTACTCTTACCGACGGTAATTCCGCGCAGACTGCTCAATCTCTCGAAACTCTGCTCACCTTGATGATAGGAATGACAATCACTTTCTTCTTCAACGTTCGTGACACGGGTGCGTAGAGAGTTTCTTGCTGTTGTCTCCTATTTAAAGCTTACAGGATCCTGGTTGGAAATCGGCCAATCGATTACGTTCTTTTGCATAACATCGTTATTGCTGTTGTGGTCTACTGGGATCTGTGCAGTTGGTGAACACCTCCTGGCTGACGTAATAGATCGGCCGCATGTAAAGAGGGATTAATAAATTCAACAGTCTTTTATTTTTTTTATTACATTCACAAAGGTAGAAAGTCTAGGTACTGACCGTCTGGGTGAGTTCATTACAGTGCTTACCTGGGATAGGAGGATGGAAATCATTTTGAATTCTGGAAGTAGCCGACAAACCCTCACCAACGCTTCCATCAAACGCTTTCTCTCATTTTCTTACTTTCCAGCGCCCCGGTTGAAGGTCATGACCGAACCATCATACGTATCCCATGGACTCGGCTCTGTGTTCTGGCCAAATTGGAGAGGCTGTCTGCTTCAATTCCTGTCGCCCGATAGATCTCTATAGACGACACACATGCATTTTCATAATTGCTGATCCTGAGGTGCGCTATTTATAGTGGTTAGTGCTGAAAATGAGCCCTCGACGAGTACACAAGGCCTGCTTTTATATCGGATACCAGTGCAGAAACATAGGAATTGATTGAACATAGACATGACTGTTACTAGAGAAAACTAATCAAGCGCCAAAGACAACCTTGAAAGCGCCTTCAAAATCCGCAATAATGTCATTGATAGCCTCGATCCCCGTTGAAATCTGAGAAAAATCATAAAACTTGATGAAAGGCGACACGCTGTTGCATACGTACACGTATCAAGTCAGGGGTGACGCCTGATTTCGACTGTTCCTCCGCCGTTAATTGGGAGTGGGTGGTGCTGGCAGGATGAATCACAAGAGTTTTCGCGTCGCCTGCACATAGTACTATTACACGGAAAGCAACAAAGACCGAAAATGACTTACCAACATTTGGGAGATTGCTGATCAGTTTCAGATTGTCGACGAACTGGCTAGCTGTTTGGATGTCACCCTTGATACCAAAGCTGAGCATTCCGCCAAAGTGACCGGGCCGCATCTGCTTCTTTGCCATCTCATGCGAAGGATGAGACTCTAGGCCAGGGTACGACACCCACGCGACATGAGAATGCTTCTCCAGGTACCTAGAAACAAAGTCACTCAGACGGTGAAACGATCGAGTAAGAAAAAGGTGGTTGACTTTGCCAGAGCAAGGCCGTTGGCACTATGTCTTTCCCCACGCAGGCTGAGAGTTTCCAGACCTTGAAGCAGGAGAAATGCGCCGAAAGGGTTCATGCAAGGGCCAATATCTCGAAGCAGCTGTGCGCGAACTTTGATGGCATATGCGACGGGTCCAAACTTGTCAGAGAGGACCGTATCGTGGTAACCTTCGAGGTGTTCCGTGAAATCAGGAAACTTTCCTGATGCCCGCCAATCAAACTTTCCTGTATTTCCAACGTTTGATTATGCATAATTCTCGTGACAAGACTTCCAACCTGAATCGATGATGACTCCGCCGATCGTTGTTCCATGTCCCCCAATCCACTTGGTGGCACTGTGAACTATTGCACTTCCATAAATGTTGCCAGACATACAACAACACCACATAATTACCTATGATATCGGCCCCAAGATCAAATGGTCGAACAAGAAAACCTGTATAGAAGTGAAGATGAAGCAGCTGTTTTTAGCATATTCAGGACATACCACCCATGCCAAACGTGTTATCGACAATTAAAGGTATCTTGTGATCATGGGCAACCTGGAATACCCTACGTGAACAAAAATCACCCTAGTTCTTTTGGCATCATCCTACTTTGGCAAGAGCCGGTATATCGAACAAGAGATAATCGGGATTAGCGACTGCTTCGATAAAGATAGCCTTCGTTTTCTCGTCAATGGCAGCAGCAAAGGCTTCGGGATTCAACCCTTCGACGAAATGGCAGCCAATGCCAAAATTTTTGAAGGTAACTGAAACCGATTTAGTTTCTCAGGCATCTGAAAAAAACGTTCAACCTTTCAGTTGATTATAAGTCTAGATTTGTGAATGGTCAAGCCATGAAGGTGGAACTTGAGCATATAAGACATACTCCTCCATATAGATGAGTCCTGCGAGATGTTTCGATATCACAGTTTTCTCTGAACAACCAGAATTCTTACGAGGAGATAATGTTGTCCCCAGCGTGTGCAATTGCTCCAATGGCTAAGAACTGAGCAGCCTGGCCAGAAGAAGTTGCAACGGCTGCTACACCTCCTTCCAACAGTGCGATACGTTTCTCAAACACATCCTAAACATCCATCAGTATTCGAGAGTTACCTTAGAAGGTCAGTCCACTTACAACAGTAGGATTTGCGAGTCTTGAGTAACAGTAGGCCGGATCACTGCGTTAACATCCTTGTTAGATTAGAAGCACTCGAAAATCAGTCTTACTTCAAGGCGAAGACCTCAGCCGCATGCTACAGTGACCCAGTTCTAGCTTCAATAGTGAATATAGAATGTGAATCATTACGCACGGCAGAACTATTGAACACGAAACTGGTGGAGGCATATACAGGGACCGCTCGAGCATTTGTGGCAGAATCTGGCTCTTGACCACCGTGCAATTGGATTGTCTCAAACTCTGGCGTCCTATATCGAAACAATCATGATCACGTTCAGAGTACATGAAGGTCAGCCAACAGACTTGTAAAACTTATCAGTCATGATGAAGATTGACAAAGAAGCTGAGGTCAAGCTGAGTTAGTAGTCGAGTGGTGTATTTGTACGGGGCAGGGTGTCAAAGAAAGATATGCAGCGATCGATCGCAGATTATCAAGGACGGAGGGACATTGAAGCACCGCGATCATCCCTGGTCTGTCATCTAGCCGCGCTTTGACGTTCGACATTTCCATCAATGCTCCATAGCCGGAAATCAATCCTTGTGGCGCGATTGCCCTGACACCAGCCAGATTCTAGTGGATGTAAAAGGCGACACTTGGAGTACTCGAAGAATTTGCGCGATTGGCGATGAAGATGATTTATAGTTGCTTTGCTAGCCGAGTTCCAATGATGACGTTGCAGGGTAAGTACTAGTATGTATCCATCATTTTGACGTCAGCCTTAATTCAAGCCCCCGTTACGTCGCGACTCTCGAGTAAACTATGCTAAAGATTGATTTCACCTCCTTCGATATATAATAGTCCTATAGTTGAGTAACCATTGATTTCAAAACTTGCCGCATGTTTGGAGATTGGTCATTTGAACTTTTGTTGTCTACTATTCTCTTATACGAAACGGATATTGACATCAGTCTGGCATTAAAGCACTGCACTTCTCACTTTCAGTGGCCTTCTAGAGATTCTACGACATTATAAAATTGTTTTCCGCTTGCATAGTAGACTTTATTCATCCATCCTTCCAGGTTACCGCCTTCCAAGCAATGAACACATTCGGCTCTGATATGTTATATGACAATCGGCGGTTTAACTTTCAAAATTAATTCCTCGCAAATATGGTTGGTTGCTTGTAGGTTGTGATGATCGGGGCGGTCTGCGTGCTAGTGTATCGGGAGTACCGAGGATGATTTCGCGATCTATGTGTGAGTACGAAGAAGAAATGAATAAATCGGTAACTCCTGCGACCGGCAGTCCTTGACCTCGTCAATGTCTAACTTGCGTTGACTCAAACACTTTCCCGGAGCACTCGTCATTAGTGAGCTGCATTTAACTTCGATAATGACGGTAAAAGGAGTATGATGCAGCTGATGTAGCCTTGATGACTGTCCAGCTTAGAGAGACGCGAATTAGTTAATACAATTCGCGATAATGCTGAGTCGTATTTCATTCCTGTCCAAGCAACTACGCGTATTCCCTTGATTGCAGAATATGATTTCCTATCTATTACTTGCGATTCATGTTTGTTTTCCGAACAAGACCTATCATGTCTTCTGCTCATATAATTGAGGGTCCTAAAGAGCCGATAGAGTCCAAGCGTCAATGTCCGACGTCTTGAGTGAGAAGGAAAGCCTTTTCCGAACGGGGTGTGATCAAACACTGGAAAGGTTTCGGGTGGCTGTTAAACCGTGTTAGCTTAGATTCACTCTATAATGCAGAAATTCATGATACCTTATTCCTCCTTCCGTGGTCTCGTAGACGGGCTCAATGACGACACCACTCTCAACATTTTTCGATATGTCGAAGACGGCAAGAGACATCGCACATGAGATGAATACTGAGGCATCCGCAAGATGCAACCCTGAAGTCGTCATATGAGCGAAAATACTTTGACGTAATATTCAGTTGGTGCAGTGGTACCTGGACAAATGCTAGACGGCAATAAGATATTGGTATCAATGAGATTGAGCGGCACCTTACCGTCTTCCAAAACCGAAACAAACGTTCCGAGGATCTGGTTCAACTGGCTTAGTGCCACTCGAAATGAACCTATCTGGGTTGAATTGGTGAGGATTGACATAGACTGCGGGATCGTGCAGAATCCCCCTGACGAGTAGTGATAAACATCAAGTCGGGCCACCCTTGCTATAATTAACACCCACCGAATATTAGCAATCACCAGAGATCCCCCAGGGATCAAGTAACCATCATGCACATCATCGTTGATCGAGCGGTGCAGCATACCTAGACAGCAGACAGATTATCAGGAGATAGACCGATAAGCACGGATGCTAACCAATCGGAGCTACAACGTTCCAACGAAGAACTTCCTTCGTGAGTGCGTCCAAGTAAGGTAAATGTTGGCGATCTTCCAATGTAGGAAGACGGTCGTTGCCCACCACCGAGTCAATCTCCGCTTGCGCCTTCTTCATGACTTCAGGATGCAGAGTCATGGCGAGGAAAAACGAGTAGATGGAGGATACGGTCTAGGCAGAGACGTAATTTCTGCGATCCTTTTGTCAGCAGATAACACTTACGGTATCAGCGCCGCCTTGATGGAAGTTAATCATTAGTATCAAAGAATTTACCTTTTGAGAGTTTTAGCGTACCTGCATATAGGCTGGCTGCGCTCCACTTAATGTCAAATTCGTCTTCAGCGTCCACCTTTTGACCTTCCAGGAGGCTCGATGTAAAAGAAACTGGCGCTCGACCCGCAGCCTGTAAAAAGTTAGGCAAGCAACTCGAGGCACCTAGTACCTACTATACCAATTCGCGTTTCACGAAGTTGAAGGGACGGTCGACTAATTCAACTAGAGTAGCAGCCCACTCCTTCGCTTTCCTCTTGAAGCCAGCCCCAGGGAACCAAATTGGTACATAGCGCACTGAAAAAAGTTAGAGTTGCGTTCGGAGATGTTAAAGATAAGATTACGGAAAGGCAGGACATCAACCAAATGGCTGCCAGGCGTCATAGCAAGAGAAAACTGTTCCATGGCCTTGTCTGCCAGCTGTACAAAGGGATCATTGTGCTCTTGAGCTTCGTAGCCATGCGTTATACGCATGATAATAGCCCCTGCAGTACTGGAGGAGATCTCAGGAGTCACACTCACATTAGCAATAGTACAAGTAACTCACTGTCGAACATGTTTGGCGAGGTCAGCAGGGTTCTCCAGGACGCGACGAAGGAACTTATGCGTCTCAACCTCCTCGATATAAGAGAATTGTTTTATACTAGCGTGACTTCCGATAATTCCGTGGGCCAAACGACGATAGCGACGGAAGCGATCACCATAGGGCAAAAGAACGAGAGTGTTTTTCCAGCCGACAAGATTACCACCAAACTGCATCACAGGGCGATCTGAGTAGTTCGAGCTCTTCTTCTCAAGTAACTCTTTGGCAGATTCAGCTGAATTTAGGATGATGATCGGCTGGCCGATGACGGTTATAGAACACATCTTGCCTAAACAATGGTGGTAATGACGACATGTTTACTCTGAATTCACCTCGCTCACCATATTGTTGACCCCATTTTCTAAACGTTAGCCATTCCTGTTCGGAAGGCATATCAAAGATATTACCAATTAATGGGTATCCCTTTGGTCCAGGGGGGAGCGGCTCTCTCTGTCTGCGACAGACAAGTCGGCTCAGAATAAATAAACCAAGAAATGCGCATGAGACGTCGATAGGATTGATGTCGCCAACAGAGACCGCCATTGAGATAGAGGCTGGATTCGAGTGTGTAGGGTCGACCCCCGACGACTATGTACGTTTATCTTCGCTCGCCTCAAAAATCTTTTATGTAAAGGGTCCGCTGTCATTGATACCATCAACTCATCAACTATGTAGGGGCGCAATTCGTTCTTATGCATCGATATAATGGATGTCATCATCAATTTCTGCGACAATTCAGCAAAGCCATTTTGAATCTTGACAAAGATTTCCTCGAGTCACTTCGACTGCTAGCTAGATAGACTGGCGCGCATTTTTATTGGGCTTAGAGACAGATTTGATCGACCCTGGAATTTGATACGTCAGGCATGCCAGGCATGCCGGGGCCGGAATTTTTAAAACCGGACTTACCTCGAAAAGCGACAGCTATAAAAATAAAGCGTCAAAGGGTCCACATGAACGTGGATCCTTTACGAAAGACTACCTATGGACAAAGTTTGATTAATGAGACATACGAAATCAAGAAGAGCAGCCTTTTCAAGCACCACAGGAATGCGTCTCTTTGAGCCACCAAGGTTCACCGCTTAATATTGAATATTTCAACTGGTGCTTCATGCGCGTAAAGCAAGTGATAGTAACCGAATCATCGTTGACAAAACGTTATGTCAGTGACGCATCTGAGAAGGTGCCAAGAGAAGCGATGAAAAGCCATCCACACCGTACTTGCTTTGTAAAACTCGAATCAGATGCTTCCCGGGGTACCCCGAACATTATTTAACAGCCAGGAATGCAGGATCGGCAAGGGTCCGACGTCCAAGACTGGTGACGTAGTAAAGGAGGAGAGTTTCATATGTATGTATATATTGAACTATGTGTCAACTCGTCACGGGGTAGGTGATAGGTCTGTAGATAGAATTACCCGGAGGTATCTAAATGACTAACTACGATCTCTGATCTTATCGAGTTCACCTGTTAAGCCATTCACGACACGTATACCAGGCGAGGGAGGGACATCACAGCCCCTATCTTCTTCGCAGGTAGATAACGTGAACAACCAGTGGCAGTCCTCTGCACGTCGACCTCACTCTCCGTCTTCCAGGATTGCACTACTCTCATGATCTGCTTTCTATTGTGGCATGCGTACATTAATCATACTATCAGGTTATTGTCGTTTCCTTCCTGCGTAGGATTGTGCACAGAAGATTGATTGCCGGTACGTCATATACAGTCTACATTTTACCATCTGTCTTTCTTTCGGGCCATGTGATGGATTAAAATTTGAACGAAGGGATTGTCAGTATCAGTGCACGCTTCGCTTTTGGCTCTCATTTGTCAAACGTGGCCTGAATGACTCGGATAACTATTGTATACTCCAGCCCTCATCAGATTCAATTATTTCAACACGTTTCCGCTTCGATAAGCGAGATAGCTTTCTTGGAACGAGGTCTGACTGAACATTTGAAGGGTTTAGGGCAGCTGTCCAAAGGGGTAAGCTAGAAGCAACGAGGAGAACAGAGGAAATCGCGAAACTTGATTAATCCATCAGTGGTTTCATAGATAGGTTGAATGACGACGTTATTTTCGACACATTTAGTAATGTCGAAAACAGCCAGAGACATTGCGCACAAGATGAATAACGAAGCGTCTGCAAGATGCAAGCCTAATGTAACTTTCGTCAGTCAATATTGAAGGTATGCGGGGACAACTTGGTACCTGGACAGATGCTTTGGAATGATGAGTTTGATAAGCAGGCTGACATGAAGATCACACGTTGAGTAGAACATACCGTCTTCCAAAACCAAAGGAGACGTTACGAGGGTCTGGTTCAGCGGATCGATACTCAGTCGTGATGAAACGTTCTGGCTTGAAGCTGTGTGGATTGGCATAGACCTCGGAATCATGCAGAAGTTTACTGGTGATTGTAGATAATGAAACCAGTTATCTGTTGTGCGCTCATGATTTTACTTGCCGTATGTTAACGATTACAGTTGTTCCCTTTGGAATGACGTAGCCGTCATATACATCGTCCTCAATTAAACGGTGCGGTAAACCTGGACATCGATCCATTGGAAGAGGCTAGCAGTGGATCAATAGTAACTTACCCAGAGGAGCAACAACGTTCCACCGATGAATCTCCTTTGTGAGGGCATCAATGTAGGGTAGATGTTGACGGTCGTCGAGTGTAGGAAGCCGATCGTTGCCAACAACTAGATCAATTTCCGTTTGGGCTTTCCTCATAACCTCGGGATTGAGAGCCATGACGAGAAAAAAACGAGTATATAGCGGACACAGTCTAGAGTAAGGGTATAGACTGCTGTATATTTTGCTCACAAAGGTACTTACGGTATCGGCACCACCTTTATGATAACGCAACTTTAGATAAAGGTTGGATCGCTAGGTTAGGCGTACCTGCATATCACTCCACTTAACGTCAAACTCCTCGTGCTTCATGTCTATACCTAATAGGTTGGACACAAACGAGACTGGCGCTGTACCTGTGGCCTTCGGTAGGTCAGGGAAGAAGATAAAGACGAGCCACGTTGTTTTACCATTTCATGTTTTACAAAGTTGAAAGGTCAATTTACTGTTTCAGTCAGTGTAGCAGCCCATTCTATTGCCTTCCTCTTGAAACCAGCTCCAGGGAACCAAGCTGGAACATGGCGCACTGGAAAGTCGACAGCATTGTATTTTGTCCGAAGAACGGAAAGATCGGTAGAATCAGCTTACACAGTGGCAATACATCGACCATATAACGGCCTGGTCTAATTAGATCAGAGAGCTGGGCAATGGCTTTGTCGATAAGCTCCAGAAAGGGATCGTTGTTTTCCTTGACTTTATAACCATATGCTATGCGAGTAACAATCGCCCCTGCCGTGCTTGAAGAGATCTTTTGGTCAAGTGAAGACAACAGCAGGGAACAAGAAGACATACTGTCGAGTGTGTTGAAAGAGGTCCGTTGGGTTCGCAAGGACACGACGAAGGAATCTATGTGTCTCAACCTGTACGAGGGAGAACTGCTGGATGCTAGCTTTACTTCCAATAGTGTCATGCAGCAAACGGCGATGAAGACGGACACGATCACCGTAGGGCATAAGAGGAAGAGTATTGCGCCAGCCGACAAGATTTCCAGCCATTTGCATGACAGGACGATCAGAATATATCAAGCTTTTTTTCTCGAGCATCTCCCTAGCTATTTTAGCCGAGTTGATAATTACCATCGTCCGACCAAGGACATTTATTGAGCATATCTTGCCTTCAATAAGATGTAACAACCATCAACAGCTTGCGTCAACAAAGGCTTACCGTATCGTTCGCCCCATTTTCCAAATGTTACCCATTCCCGTTCAGAAGGCACATCCAGCAAGTTTCCAATAAAGGGATACCATTTCGGGCCAGGAGGGAGAGGGCCACCCCTTTTCTGACGGCCGAAGAAGAGGAATAAAGCGAGGAAGGTGCAAAGAACGCCAATCGCGCTGATGTGGTTGGCAGAGTCCATTGCGCAGAAGAAAATCATCAATTGTCTTTTGGTGCAATGAGATTGCTCGTCCGCTTTGATAGAGTAGAAGAGATCGCTAAGGGTGTCTATATAGAAGATTGAAAAGAGGTTTGATAGTGGATACAGACACGAGACGTGATGACAAACAAGGCAGAAAGGCAGCTCCGGAAGGAATAACTAAGATCAGCAGATGACAGGGAAATGGAGCCAAGCACCAGTATAGCCTCCGGATAGTCAAAAGATGCTTTCGACACAGGTGGATGTGACGAAGTTTCCACATAGAAGTCTCTAGAATTGTAAGATCATGGACGTTAGTGAAATTAGATACATCCCCATTCTCGCAAACCCTGGTCCCACAGGGGATTCAGAGTACAGTTTAGAACGTAAGGGATCGCTGGCCCACTCATATCCCGCTTATGTAGGGGTTGTAGCGTCCTGTAGCTCTTGTCGAAGTATGTGTCAGACGGATGTACCGTGCAAAATGGACGCAGCCGCAGAGTCCGTTGTTCTATGGATTCTTTCACAAAATATAAAGAGAAAAAAAGGTGGAAAACATGTCCGACATTGAAAGTTATTTTCGCGTGACCGTGCCGGATGTAACCATTTCGCCTAAAATGGAACCTGTCGGAATTGCACTCGACGTTCGAACCAGTTGGCAACCAGTTGGACTACCTGTCCCATTAGAACAAGCCTCGTTAATATACCCTGACCCGTTATACAGAGTGAGCCATGCTCTGATACTGTCAGTCATTTCCATAGCGGAGACCGAACCTCTACACCGGAACGATTTGAAAAGTCTTTTCTCTCACCAGCCTGAGAATGCGATTTAATGTTGTATATATAGTTCTCCGTTGAAGTTTGGTCCATCTTACTATATTTCTCATGGAGCCACTAATTGCACTCGCCTGTATAGGCCTACAAATTCTATGCCTCGCTATACATCCAACCGTAGCCATGCGTATCACCACCTGGAATCTTCGCTTTGACTCTATGCCAGACAATATTACTGTACAACAGACTCTTGACTCTCTCCAGGACCCGCTTCTGCAACCTACGTTCCTGACACTTACCGAGGAACAACCTTGGAGCACAAGGCGTATTAAAGTCGCAGAACAGCTTCTCAGCTCAGGAATATCATTAGCAAGCAAGTAGTTTATTCAAGGAATGCTCTTGAGTCCCTGTGATGATGATATCCATTGCATAGGCTTCCAAGAAGCGTTGGTCAGACAAGTCCAGGACCTGGCTGAACTGTTTGGACCGGAATGGTCCTGGGTTAGCTGCAACAGAAAATCATTGGAAAAGATAGATTTATACGTTCCGTATTTGATAGATTGGTGTCGGCCGTGACGATGGTGTTGCTGCCGGTGAATTCAGTCCGATTTTTTTCAAGAAGTATTTTGCTTCTGTGTGAGAAATTCACGTATCCTTACTCTCTTCCAGTACGAAAGTTAAACTTCTTTCGAATGATTCATTTTGGTTATCGTAGGTGGTTGATCACCTGCATTCTCTTCTACATTACCCCCATTGGTAGGAATACTCCCTTTGAGCCATCCAAATTTCCTGGCGCAGGGTCTGTCCGTATCTGTACTGCCGCACATTTCTCCACGTTATCCAGCAATGGTGAAGAAAAGAATTTCACGCTACTCAATACCCACCTCGATGATCAATCCGACGCTCAACGAAGGCTTGGTGCATCCATGCTTCTGACTCGTGCTCGCTTTGAGGCTGTAAACACAAACAACCCGGTTTTCATCACAGGCGATTTTAATAGGTATGGTATACGTACTGAGGATCCTCTGCACCAACTCATAGTAAACCGCAGTGCTGCCATGGGCTCGGACCCGCGGGCGTACAATATCATCACTGGTGTTATACCTCCAGTTGCCATCAACGCCACCTTCGCGGCCAAGTATCACGTTGACGATGACCAATTGCCTAGCTTCACTATGCTCGATCTACGTGGACAGGCACCACGACGCAGTGTATCTACAAACTTTGCGACGTTCACTGGGTTCACAGCTCCAAATGATACCACGCAATGGACAAGAATCGACTTTATCTTCGGCGGAAGCAACGGCAAATGGCAGGTTCAATCCTCTCTCCTAGGCCCATGCTGACTGAGAATTAGGACGGCACAAGGCTATAACACAGGGACATCTCTCTCAGACACTGGACTCCTTGCAAGTGACCATCGCCCAAGCTTCGTTGACATTTCGATTTGAACAATACGCGACCATAATCTTTCCTATACCTTTCCTTTGTAGTTAAAGAGGAGATGTTTCCTTTTCTAACCATTTCAAAGCTCTTTCGTCATTCTCGAGAAGCGGCGCTACTTTCTCCCATGTCTGAGCGTGGTAAGCATCCAGCCACTTCTGCTCATCCACAGTAAGCAGGCTCGTGTCGATCAGCTTCTTAGAGATGGGGCACCTGAAAACTTTTGGATAAAGACGCTGAATACGGAGTCATATATAACACTGACATGGTGACGACTTCAAAGCCAAGATAGCCCTTATCCCCGAAGTTGTTAGGTGTCTTGGCATCACGTACGAGGACGATGCTTTCGATGCGGATGCCAAAACGGCCATCGGCATAGTAACCCGGCTCGTTTGAGACAGTCATGCCTGCTTTGAGAGGCGTATTGTTATATGCTGCAGATATCGTGAGCTATTCCTTACGACCCTGACGTTAGGATTTCTACCAATCCGGACACCAAGACCATGAGGACCTTCGTGAACGTTGAGATAATGGCCTACACCATGGCCAGTACCGTGACTGGACAACTATTAATAGACAAATAGAAGAATGCTAGTCTGGCATACCGATAGTCTGGAATCATCAACCATATTAGAATCTGTCAAGAGATGAGAGAAGGGAAGACATGCCGAGTCCATCTTGCCACAGTGCTCTGCGGGCCCACGCGTCACTGATAGGAAGATCAGTCAGTGTCAAAAAGGCTTAACGTGAAAACAACATTAGATAGCCTGATTCAAGTCACTAAACAAGTTCAACGAGGACATGGAACGACCAACCTGTGGTTCCTGAGGGGAAGATCGCTGTATCGATCGCAATATGTCCCTGAAGAACCCGAGTAAAGGCCCGCTTTTCCTCGTCTGTGGGAGTGCCGAAATGCCAGGTTCTCGTGACATCCGTGGTGCCATCAAAGAACTGAGCTGTGGAGACCATATGACCTCTGAACGGAGAGAATGGTCCGTCTACTTGCCTCCGGAATCACATAGGTATATCTGGTATAGGGGTTTAGACAACAATATGATGATGTGGATAAAGATTCGACCTGATCTTTCTTAATAACAGCACAATCCAATGGGTCAGGCTTGTAGTGAATGATAGCTGAGAACGAGTCACAACAGTAGATCGACAAGAAATTTGCTGAATTCCTTACCTGCATTTGGCCCGGTTGATGAGATCGTATCAAATGATAGACCACGGAACAAGCTTAACTCCCTACACTCAGACCGTCAGAGTCTGATAATTGATAATTAGAATTGCACGCTCACGATCTCAATGCCTCCAGCTTATCGGCACCCTGGCTCTCATTGATTTCGACCCCATTGTTGAGTTGCTCCTCAAGCCAGGCAAAGTACCGCGCCAAAGCTGCGCCGTCGCGGATATGCGACTGACGGAAGCCTTCCAACTCAGTCGCATTCTTAATGGCTTTCATCTCGGCGATAGGGGATGGTGCAATGACGTATTTGTCCTGGTCCAGTCAGAAAGAGAATCTTGCAACTGTCACTAACTCACCTTGCCCAAGGCCTGAGCGATTGCGTGACTGGCATTTTCACCGATAAGAACTTTCTACGCTCTGTGAAAACGGGATTTTAAATGGCAACCAAGAGGCGTACCGCTTCTTCGTCAAGCGTCAGGACGGTCGGGAGCTCCTGGAGGTAACCGAAGAATGCGTCGTATGGTTGGACCTTGATATCATCTCCAAGGTGTTTGAGAGCGTCATCGCTGAGTTGAGTCCTCTCGACGAACAAGTTGACCGAGTCAGCTGTGATTACAGCATAGGCGAAGAACACTACATTCGTATAAATCCAACCATTCCTAAGCATCAAAGCGACTTGTCCCTACCAGGATTGTATTCGATATCAGAGCCACGGAGATTGAACAACCATGCAATTTCGTCGAGCATGTTAACAATGAATGCCTGATACTTTTTCTTTGCCAGTTCTTCCCTGAGTGCCCTGATTTTATGACCGAGTGATCGACCAGCATACTTCTCATCGAGGTGGATGATTGAATTATGAGGCCGAGCAGGGCGGTCGCTCCAAACAAGATCGACGAGATTCTGGTCTATGGAAACCAATGTGGATTTTTTGGGTCCTAGAGCCTTCGAAATGGTGTCGGCGTTTGCTGTGATGAACGTTAGATATTGAACGCCCGGAGAATAATGTCTTCCTCACATGCGGATATAAGTGTAGGGTCAATGCCTATCCGCGTTGAAGATTCAAGATTCTGACAAGTGAATGCATAATATTCAATAGGTCGACTTCCTGACATGTTTGTAAAACCCTGATTACCTTCGAAAGAAACTCTTGCCATGTGGGAACATCTGCGTCCAATCAGCCGTATTATCAGTGTACCATGAGAACCATGACCGACTGACTGACCTGGTAAACCTTGCTTCATCAACGTCCAATTTCTGCGCGCCTCACAATCAGCGACCATATAGGAAAAACCACACAACTGACTGATCCATTTCTTTCACTGCCTGCAGGAAGTATCGGCCATCTGTGAACATAAAAGCCTCTTTCGACGTGATGACGGCACATCCTTCGTCGAGAATTCAGACCCGAGCTAGAAAGCTTGAGGAAACATCTACTCACCAGCAGATCCGCTGAACCCAGAGATGAATGCTCGCCTCTTGTCACAATCCGCGAGGTACTCGCTGGAGTCTATGATGACCTCGTCAATTTCCACCATGCGAGCTTATCAGTACAAATTCACGTTGGTCCTCGCTAGGAACGACATAAGCTTGGATGTCGTGCTCCTGAGCCATGAGCTGGCGTAGTGCAGCTAGCCGTTTAGTTGTGTCGACTGTTCCATTCGTCACTGCTGCCATTGTGGTGAAGGTTGATTTGCTCCGGAATGTGCGAGATGGATAGGAAAGGAAAAAGTGTCGATATTGCGGGCACACATGACGGAATAACATGAGCCAAATGAGCCGGACCGTTTCCGGATATGTGGCAAAGACCCGGGCTCATCTTGCAACTGTCTATGCAACGCCCGCACGGATCACACGCGTCGGGCTACCTGGTCCACGACGCCCCCGTCCGAATCTGCAGTAAGCCCACATCTTTAATGTTTGGCTATTTGAATGTGAGAACCAATCTTCACAAAAGTACAAAGGCCATGGCGATAAGTTGTTCTTGTCGATGAATTGAATCATTCAAACGTTTTCGAGCGTTCTCTGTATACACAAGTTTTCTATATGCCCTATGTAATATGTATATGTAGAATCCAAGTCGTCCTGAGAGTTGAAGTCAGCGTTGTCTACTATCCATACAATTACATCATAACAAGTGGTTCAATGGTCTAGTGGTTATGATTTCTGTCTCACATTGGGCCTAGCTGGTACCATGGTCACAGAAGGTCTCCAGTTCGATCCTGGATTGAACCAATTTTTGACTCTCTTTTGGCAAGCTTAAATCATCAACATTACGAAACAGGTAGTTGCCCAAGTGTTTCCAATTTCATTCCAAACTCGGCCCGGGCCCAAAGCCAAACAGCATGATTTTTACAGTGCATTACGACAAATCGAGGATACATTTTCAAAGGATACGTCCCCTTTCTAGCTCATTAACCGCGTGTCATACTGTAAGTCCATCTCTGCTGAGTCCGGGTATCTATAGTCACAACAGCACATCATGGTCGTGCTATCCGGACATCCGTCGACGCCGAACGACTTGGAATGGGCGAGTGACTCTGGCTACGAGACCCGCTCTGCCTGCCTTTCCCATTAAGCTCCTGCTTCGGTTCATCCTTCCTTAACCGAGTTCGTTCATCAGCATTCTCATCATAGTCGTCATCCGACTCCTCTTCCCTGAGCTGCTCCAGCCCCACTGCCTCCGACGGGTCTTCGTGCTCAGCGAACGCATTGAAAAGTGTCGCCGATTGGTTGCGATAATGTGACCCTCTGCGGGAGTGGCCCCTTGTGAGAGGCGGGGGACCGACGCGAGTATCGCCGTTCCATCCGTCGAGTGACAAGCGACCTTGCAAGCTTAACCGTGGGTTCATCAGGCCGGCTTCAAGTGCCGAGTGCTCTCCCAGAGCAGGTTCGGCCGCTCGTGACAGGTTGAGTATGTGCACACCGAGAAAGGTAACAGCGAATCCGCAGAGAAGAGAAACTGTATTAGTAGCGTTGTTGGTGTTAAAGCCTTGAAAGAGGATGAGGGAGGCCGTGATGGTAGCTGATGTGAAGCCGACAAAGTACATGGGATTCACACTGCGTTGAAATCAGTCAAGGGATGCCAGAGTCCTGGAGACTTACACATTCGTGGAGAAGGTGTCAAGTGCCTTGTTGAAGTAATTCATCTGGACGAGGATGCATAGCACGACAAATATTCCCAACACATATGTACTGAAATGTGTGAACTGGTTTTTGCCGCCAAAGGTGAGTTTCACCGCGACACCAAAGCCTTTGATAGCCATGACGGATACTGAACCGACGAGAGAGCAGATGGAGATATAAATGAGCGGATTCGACCGTCCGTATTTGGGCGCGACAGCGTATATCATGATGAGAGTGAACACAAGAACGGTTAGACAGTACAATAGAAATCCTGTACGGAACGTTTCTAGCTCGATATAACATATACAATAGAGTATACAACAACGCACCTGGTCGCAAAACATAGGTTAAATACTCATCCACTGTTTGAATATCCTTATCCTCTGGCGCATGAAGAACGATGATGAGGGAACCAATGAAACACAATGTACATCCTAGCCGACCAAGGTGACCAAGTTCCTCATTCAGGAAAAAAGACGCGAGGACAGCGCTGGCCCAGGAGTCAGCTGAAAATTAAAGGTGTCGATGGGATGGCGTACCCAATTAATACACTGAGCGCTCCCAATGGTGTTACAAGTATTGGTGGGGCAAACGCATACGCCGCAAAGTTTGCAACTGCAAGACTCCATTATATCCCAGCTTCAATGATATCGAAGCCCAGCATACCTTCTCCGATAACCACTGAAGAAGACGCAGCATCAACTTTGGCAGTTCGAATGGAACGACAGGGTCACATACTAGTCGACAAACCCGCCCACCATATTGGATTCTTCAGATATGACAAGTTGTCTGTCGCAGATTGGGCACCATATTGCGCGTTTCGTCTCGCGGTGTCATTGAGGCCCTATAGAGAAGAACGGATGAGCTCGTTCAACAAATTAACTATCATGATCACCTTTTTGGTGATAATGAAGCTTGTGCCAATTAAAACAGATCCAGACACAGCGAGGGCAATACCGATATATTTGTCATCGACCATGAAGAGAGAACTTTACAAAGAGAGTGGCCTTGAGGCCAAAAATATTCGAAAACTGAGAGACCAGGGCCGTGCAAGTCACTGCTTTCCGGGAGGCGACTTTCGTGGCATGATTGTCCCACGTGCTTGCTATAAATTGTTTTGCCAAATTGAGAACAAACTGGGATACTTCAGCTTTTTTAAAGTCTCCTTCACTAGCCTTGCTTGGTCATCAATCACACTACAATAGCGAGAAATGGATGGTCAAGATCGCCGGTACCAATGAAGACAATTATGATAATATGATTATCAAATAAGTGGAAGGTATGTATATGTGCAAAGATGGAACCCCTGCGGATATCCGATCAATGGAGGAGGTATGTAGGTGGTTGGAATCCAAGAATCAAGATCATTGACAATGATGAGGTATAAGAAAGACCAAAGGAGTTGTGGGGAAGCAAGAGGAGGGGGCGCGACATTTTTAATAGTTGCAATCTTAAAGGTTGGTGTCTTCGGCTTGAGGAATTTTTTTGCATCTCAATTTAATGTATAGGTACATCTTCTGCATTGGGTGCCACGGGTATACCACATGGAACGTTGATGTAGAGGATGCCATTCTCTATTGACGCCTCGACGTCTTTACGCTAAGGAACAAACACAAAAAAGAAAAAAAACAATTAAAAACTCAGACTAAGACAGATGCGCCAGAGGAAAGCGCACGTTGGTTTCGGCGGGAACAGCAAACGTCCTCGCGAACTCGCCGAACCTCCGCTCTCTTGTAGTAGTAAGCTCTAGCATCATCCCGTCTGCAGACTCTGCTGCAGACAGCGGCGGGAACACAGGCCGCGAGACGCCAGACACAGTGATCTGCTTTACACGGTTCCAGGAGCACGTCGAGAGCGTCACTCTTACGTCGGCTTTGCTTACGCCTGGAACTTCGAGCATGACTCTGAGTTTCTTAGCCTCGGGATCATACCAAGAGTCTGAGCGGAGCATCCACTTGTGGCGGGGCACACGGTCACTTCTGTCTCTTGAAGATGGGATCAGCATAGTATCATCTGGCGAGCTGCAAGAACAAGAACTTTAGCGCCTAAGAAGACATCGAGGAACCATTTACCTAGTTGCTGAGCCATAACCAGCGAGACGGCTGATTGTGCTGGCTGGTGAAGGTATGACTGGCGAAGGCATTGCTGTCAATGGGACAACGGGAGAATGCAATCCAGAGGAAGACGCCTGCGCTAATGGCTGCACACTTGAAAATCTGACCATGGGCTGCTGACGTGACGGTGGCGCTGAACTCAGAGCACTAGGTGGGCGCCTTCCATATGGATGCGCTTGTTGCTGTTGAATAATATGCGACGAGCGCGTCTGTCTCGTGGGGCCGACTGTTGAAGTCGACGCCATGCTAGTGCTTGACTGTGTCTCGAGATTGGGTCGATGCCCAGCTTGCCTCAAACTCTCACGACGGACTTCATGGTTATCCCTCTGAGGAACATGATGGAGACAAATTGGAGTGTCATCATAGGCAGAGAGACGCTGAGGGGGTATGACACGGGACGGTGGATCTTCACACTGCAGCGTTGAATTTTGTTGTGGTGTGAGTGGAGATGGCGGGGCTGGTTGGTCAGGCGAGTGTGAGGGCTGTTCAACTTGCTGAAGATGTTGCTGTTGCTGTTGTGGGGCTTGAGCTTGAGTCTGTGCTTGTTCATTCTGAATTGTCTCCCAAGTACGAAAAGCGAGGGGGGTTGTTGGATGGGAAAGGTCTTCTTCAGGATATTGGTTGTATGGATATGCCATTAGGAAAACCCGTTTAACGTTGTCAATCATGGTCTAATTTATAGGGCGGGCCGCCGAGTCATCGCTGCGCCTCCGAATTCGTCAAACAAGTGCCATGAGGCAGGCAGGACCCCGCAAATGGCAGTTTGACGGGGTCCCTGCACAGCATCCGTCGGGATTCGTCGGTTCACATGATACGATCCTTGTACAGACCGTACCAAGCTACATACATACTACACAATGTCCTAGTCTATAAACATACTCTATTCCAACATTAGTATAGTACAGTAACGTCTCTGCTTTGACTTGAGTTCCAATTTCGACAAGAAGTTTACAAAAATCGCTTCGAGTCCGGACCTGCTTTAATTTACGAGTCAGTAGTTCCGTTGATCGCGCCAGGCGCCTGCGGTGTCGGAGCAATGCTACTTCTACGACTGCGCGGCACCAACGTGCCGGTCTCTGCCACCCTCGCGCCCCGCTCCACACTGTTTCTCCGGCTCCCTGACCCCGACAGGCGCCAGTCGGTGTCTCTTGGAATACCCGAATTGCGCCGACTTGATGGCTCGATCGGCGAGTATTCCCCACGAGAAATGTTAAAAGGTACCGTCGGTGAGCCGAATGAGGAAGACAGTGAAGGCGGGGGCACAGATGGGTATGTAAGAGTGCGAGGTTGGAAGGAGGCACCGGGGTCTCCCACGTTAGAATTGTACGACAAGGACGAGGGTGGGCTTGTAATATTTGTATTGGGGCTTGTGAAGCTGCCCGAGTTAGTAGCAGGGGAGAAGGGAAAAGGCGACTCGGAAAATGATCCTGGGGAATGGGAGAATGGTGTATTGCCCTCGGAAGTCAGATTAACCGGCCGATGAATACGCGAAGATGGCCGGGGAATCGGCACAGCATGGATTGGACGTGCTCCCGTCTGTGTCGGAACGTGCAGCACGGATGTTGCGAGCGACGATCCGTTCGTAAAGGACGACGATGAAGACCGTCTGTGCGTAGGTTGGGAATAGGGGTCTGCAGAGGCAAGACCTATTAGGTTGTCAACGGATATTCCTAGCTGTAAAGCACGAATTAAACGAGTAGATATTGTATGAGGAATGACGCACCCGACGCCTGTGTTCAATGAGTTCCTCTCTGTATACCTCGTTAAGCCGCGAAATCCGAACGTAATCCCTCTCTGTATCAACAAGCTTGTTCCGGAGCTGTTCGTTTTCCCTGCGCAAAGCTTCCAACAAGGTCTCAAGGCTGGGATCACCAGCGCTGCTACCATTCATAAATGAACGGAAGCCGATCCCTGTTTCCGGCGAGACGCTCACACTACCGTCAGACGCGTTGCTATTCTGCGCCTGTCGTAGTGCAGTCAACTCTCGAGCCAATCGATTGACATGAGACTCTGATTCCGCCTCGAGAGTGTTCTCCAAATCAATTTTTTCTTCACGCAACTGCCGTAGGCATATCAAAAGTCAGCACAGGCTATGAGAAGATCGGAATACAGACCTGCTCGAGCTTGCGGGAGAGAACGTTGATGATGCGTTCTTCTTCTGCTTCATATGCATTGATGAGATCTTCCTTACTGCTTGAACTGGTGGTCGAAAGACGGCGAATTGGTGGAGACAAAGACATCTGGAGAATAGGAGAAGCGAGAGACACGCCAGGCGGAGACAACGAATGCACCTCTTGAATGATTAGTTTCACAGGACTCGTTCTTTACGTGTGGTATTATAGACTGAAACCATCCCTGACATCCGAGAGCCGACTTGCCCGGCGCCAAGTGCTAAGCCTCTTACCCAGAAAGGACAATTTCTACGATATTGATATGTATCATCGTAGATTGAGCCTAGCATAATGGAAATAAGATTTACAAAAAGGAGGGGAGCTGCGGTCCTGCGATAGATTATTTACCAGAGACAATTATCTACAGGAATCCTACAGAAAATATATCTCTGCTGGCAAGCGATGAGAATGGGCCTTTGCGTAGAGAATCCTCTACATTACATCGCTGATATGGAGGAAATCCCCGAAGAGCCAGACGGAAGCTCCGCAGGTTCTTGTGAGATTGGCCACCAAATGTATCAGGGAGTGCACCCCATCGGAAGAGGTTGAGGAGTATATCATTCGGAAAGCCAAAGAAAGCCATAGTCTCATCAATGCACAACGAATAATGGAGAGAGACCTTTTCAAGATGGGGTGAGGCAACCTGCGTGAATATCGACCGTGTCAAGTCTCGTAATAGACGAGAATCAGGTTCTTCGCCTAGCCGGAGATAACCCTCGACATGAACGGTTTGGACGTTTTTGAACAGGGAAAAGTCAAATTGAGGTGTAGCTTCATTATCTACATGAATGTTCACATTTAGACCCAGAATGAAAGCAAAAGAGTGGTTGGAGTACGAGAGGACTTACATATATGTATATCTGATGGAAGAGTGACTTGCAAGTCTTGGATAGATGGGCCCATTACCTCCACAAACTGCCGTAACGTAGCAGTCTTGACTGATTCCCTGCCTAAATTAATGCGGAGAGCATGGACTTGCGGGACAGGATCCTGTCCGAGGAACCAGTCTAATATACTGAGAGATAGCATGGCCACATCGAGAAAAGGGATGCAAAATGGGGTTTTCGGGCATAAAGGAGCGAGATCCGGCGCCGCTACTTCAATACAAGAGCGTGAAATCGACAAGGTTTCGAGCGCAGGGAGGCTACAAATGTAGCGAAAGAAGTGCACGGGCGACTTGAACGACATTTGATGGACTTCGAGTTCTCTGACGCCTCCGAGATGGTGAAGAAGGTTCCAGAATGGCAAGGGGATATTCTCAAACGATATACCATGGAACTTCACATGCTGGATAGTCTGTAAGCGCGATGCAAGACGTATGGGGTCTACCGGGGTATATGCGATATTCCGCCTTTGATTTCTTCCATCATGAATGATCATTCGTGATAGTGCTGGAGGTATGGTGCACCATGGTACGTCAATGAGCCGCAGGAAATTGCAGACAGTTGAACATTCCAGTACAACCTCGCAAAAGAGGAAGCGTCGTGCAGAGGCAAGAAACACGAATGACGCAAGGCTGCAGGACATCAGACTTTGGCGGTCGTCTCGAAGACAACCCATAATCTTGTCGATTATCTCGACAGGTAAAGCGCTGATCATTGTTCCTACAATTATGGTTTATGATCAATGGGGAAGCGACAAGAACTGTAATTATAGAGCCATACCTCTGGTTTATGGTCACAAAAGTCCCAGATAGAGTCGCAATCTGTTGGGAGGTGGGAGAAACCCCCTCCCCCTTCCAACCGCACGTTATATAGCATTGCTGGTTAGCCCCTGTGACCACATTGAAGCCCGCTCACCGAAGACCGGGTTTATCGAAAACCGTATATCTATGATCCACATACACAAGTTTCTAGCACTTCCTGATTTGGACTTGTACTTTGGAACTTTCCAGGCTCAAAAATCGAGGGCTCTGGTCGACGACGAATGAGTCAAAGAGCGAATAAGTGAAAAGAGATTAGACATATCACGTACCCAAGCCGAATAAGAGCTCATGTCATCTACTTAGTCTCATGCTTCTTCGTTACGGCTTCTCTCACAGAGATGGCTAAAATTGGGTGTTGTGTGTCAGTCAAACCCCACTCGAAACTTTCTTTTGTGGGGAAAAAGCGATACATCAGCAGCTGATCTCATTGAAAGGTGAGAAGAAATATGTCCATCGATGAACAGATATCTCAGCCGTTGATCTGGATCCGCGATTCGATAACCGAGGGCAATCATTGTTTGTAAGCACGAAAACGGAATTAAACAGCAAGTACGAACAAGGAACGAAACAAAGGGGGAAAGGGTATGTGTATACGATGAGGGGGATCAGAAATCGTAGCCTTCGATCTTGAAGATTTTTCCATACTGCAGATAACTATCCATGATCTTAAGAATAGGATCGGGCAGACCCATACTCATGAGAGTGAATGATATCTTGGCATGACCGTGGATCTGACCGAGCTTGAAGAAGGCGCGCGCGATCTGAGTCGGGAACTAGTAGGGAGAGACAAGAGCAGCGTCAGATCGAAGGTTAGCAATTCCCGAAATCGCAGGCACGCACCGTCATTTCCGTATAGTCTGCATACTGATAGGCAGCTACTCTGATAGCGGTTTGGATCGTCCGTTGAATATCACCTTCTTCAGCATACATTTCCATCAGCTTCAACCAGGGCTTCATCGAATACCGAGGGGTGTCGAGACAGCGCTGGTATGCCTCCTTTGCCTCCTCCTTGTGATGTAGTCGGAGACCTAAATCACCAAGGATCTCCCATTCCATCCCTGTTTTATGGTATGCCACGCGTTGCGTCTTGAAGTGGGCAACCTCGGCCCTAAAGATGGTCCAGACGCGGAGGTCCTACGTGACCACATAAATGGTTGATGGACAAGATGCATAGCAAAGACTTGCCTCGTATAGAACCATGAAGAGATTATCCAGCCATCGCTCGCATAGGCGTTTGTTGCTGAAAGAAAACGGCTCGGGCGCAACAGCAGAAAGCTCCTTTTCTTCGTCTTTTTCTTCACCAGCCGCAACTTGAGCCGGTTTTTCTAGCGTGTCTGCCATACCGTTCTCCGTCTCAACCTCACCATTAACATGTATTTCAGGAGGAGGGACTGCTCGGTTCTCTTCACGCTCACGGTCCGACTCCGTCGAAACCCTGATCGTCGGAATCGACGGGTCCTGCAACTCAGCTGAAGAATCCTTCGCAATGATTGCTCGCGTCGATGCGTCGTCGGGGATGGACAGCGACGTTCGATGACGGGGCGCGACCGTACCGTCCTCGTGGATAATGACTTGCCCGACATCGGGCTCTTGCGTTCCGTTGGTCTGGGTTATAACCTGTTGAATGTCGCCCTGAGCCTTCTGCATTCTGTACTCTTCCTCCATGACGAACACGGAGCTTCTCGTCTTGAGAAGCTCGTCCCAGCCAATCTGGGATACAAGACGGGTGAGGAGGGTGTACGCTCTTGCCCATGTTCCGCGCAGCCCAGGTGCCGGGAGGCGTTGCAATGCAGGATCAGCCTATCTCAGGGTCGGTCAGAAAAGCAACAACAGGCCAAGCGAGCGAGAGCTTGCCTCATCGTCCTCGGTCTTTTGTCGATCTGGCAGAATCTCCCCAATGGAACGAGTAAACGGCAAGCTGACTTTGGCAGCCGCTAGAGACCGATGAGCGTCGCGGCCGTTGAACGTGAACATGGGGCATGAATTGAGGGTTAGAAGAGCCTGTCTTTGGCATGAGTTTTTGGTTCTGTGGGCAAGCCATGAGCCTCGTACCGAATCATATTGTTTAAGGTCCATGTAAAGCTCAGTCAACTTCTCCCATGTCACAAACTCACTTGGGGCACAGTTCACAGCTTGCCGTGCCAACTTGAGTGCATACTCAAATTTGCCTTTCGATCGTAAAAAGTCGCACTGAACATGGAGAAGGGTGTACGACTGAGGCGTCTTCACCATTGCATTGGCCATAATCTGGACTGCCTTGACTTCCTCGTCTAGAAGACACGGTGTTATTTGTGTTTCTGACCATGAAATGAGCCGGAAAACGTACTCATTCCGATATAGCTTTTAGCTAAGAGAGATGCAACCTCAGGCTCCCGCGCCGCCAGCTTTTCAAATAGATTTGCAGCCTGCTGGTACCTCCCACTGTCTCCAAAGTATTTGAGAATGGCTGCCGTCAAATGGTTCGAAACGATAGTCGCAACTTGGATTTCGGGGTCAGATCCGACTTGCCAGCCTGCATCGCGCTTGAGCCACCGAAAGAAATCAAAGATCACGTCTGTACCCACCTTTCATGAAGAGTGCCTCTGCAGCCTGAAGAAACCGTATCTCGCCTTCGGGAGTGGTTATAGGGTCGAGTTTGCGATAGGCTTCCAGTGTGTAGGTGGGATCGTCAGAATACAAGATTGCTCTGAGGATGGCAGACACATATGTTTCCTGCCACATTTCGGGTGTCGCTTCGTGCCTAGCAGAGGTCAATATCTGGTCGACGATCAACAAGGGAACAACGATACCTTTCTCCTCGAAGGTCGACCACAAATGCAGTCACACTGCCGGGAATCTTCACATCGACACGTATATCCACTCGAGAGAACGCGTTGAAACAGCTGATGTCACACAATAAGTCGCATAAACTGCACCACTGACCGCGGCAGCTCACCAGAAGGTCCCATTGCGTATTTTCCACGTAGGGCCCTTTGAAAACCAGGCCGAGTTGTCCTCAAGTGCATAGGTCAAAGAGTTGATATAGGCAGCAAGCGATGCCGACGACGAGGCGTCGACACCGGAGACAAAGTGGTAGGAGCCAAGCTGCAGCAGAACGGTCAGCGAGTGGACGAACCGCCCAATGTGCCTGTACTTGCATCGCGCTGGCCGCTGCGACCCGTATTTTTGACGACATGGCACAAATCCGGCGGTCCAAGTTCTCTGAATGTCGCTGAGAAAAGCGCGTGAGGATTCACGCATTCTATTCCGAGTTGGGAACATACATAAGCTCTCCGTTCGAGCTGTCAGAGACTCTCCGAGTTCGACCTGATGAGCATCGAGAGGGTGTTGCGAGTGAGGCAGGAGTACGGCGCACCTCGAATATCTCTGGGACTTCTTTAAAGGCCGCCTGTGCCTCCGCCATCATGCGGTGGGGTCAACCTTGGTGCTGTATGCTTGCGCCGTGACCGTGACGGGACCTGAACGGTGTTTGGCAGCATAACAAGAACAAATCCAGATACGTCACACCTAATACACTAATTCTTCAGATGAGACCGGGATCCACCGAATAGCGCGGGAAAGGAGAACAACCGACATAGTGAAATCAATCTTTGGACAAGAGGCACATAGAAGAAACTGCCATTCCTGTGAGCCACGCATTCATGTTCTCTCGGGGTGTTGAATGTACAAGGGTTCTCGATCTGTCACCATCGTGGGGACCCCGCGGTCCAAATCTACCCATCATAGTCATGAACATGGCTGCATCAAACAATTCAGGCAATGCGGCGGAATATACCATGCGACACGCAGGACTCGGGCTTGGATGCGTCCCACGTCTGGGTCCCCAAGGCAAGGCAAGTACTTGATGCTTCACGGCGTGTCCACTACGGTGGCTCGTGACACGCTCGATTGGATATAGCGAAAGAGGCCTCCCGGGCCAAATAAGGCGTTCATCGCAATACCATCCGGTCATGTCATCGACTCCAAGACCATTCGAAATTCGATCCCGGGACACCGCCATGCAGACCTTCGCCTCCCATCAGAACCGGACCAAGCGTCCGGTCTCGACGCGCCCCGCGTCGTCCCCGGCCCCGTTCCTCGAGCTGGAAAAACACACCCGCACGACGCGCACCAACCGCCGACGCCAGGCGCGCCCTGCCTTGACCAGCGGCGCAGGCCCCGTCGCGACACCCTGACGCGACGTCCTAGACGCACCGGATCCCAGCGCGATTCAAGTCGGTTTTCATCTCCCGCAGTGTGCAAGTGCGCATCATGTATGTATCATACGTATGTAGTATGTACGACAGCGCCGCACGGATCTGAGGATACGCGCTGCCTTGTTCTCCGTACACGATAAAAATCCATTGAGATGCTCTAAGAGATACATTCTACACTATCACACGCGTCCCGCATCAAAACAACCACGGCCCAACTAACGCACGGCGCATCAGCGCGCCGACACGCAATCAAGGAACCGAGAAGCACTCACCGCGGCCGCGCATGCCGTCGGGCACGATCTGGAGACACCCCTGGTGGATGAGGTTGAGCGCCTTGACGGCGTCGCGGGCCTGGATGACGCACGAGATGTTGATCTCGCTCGCGCCCTGGCTGATCATCTCGATGTTGACGCTCCCCTGCGCGAGCGTCGTGAACATCTTGCCCGCGATCCCGACCATGTTGCGCATCTCCTTGCCGACGAGCGAGAGGATCGCCATGTCCCGGTGCATCGATACCTGCGGGGGTGGGTGAGGGGGAGTAAGGAAGGAACGCGACGCCACGCCGCACGCACCGTGCCGATCTTCCGCAGCTCCCTGACGAGCCGGTCGAGGAGCCTCTTCGCGAGCGCGTCCTCGATCGCCATGCTCACGTGCACCTCGCTCGTGCTGATGAGGTCGACGACGACGTTGTACTGGTCGAGCGTGCTGAAGATGCCCGCGAGGAAGCCGTGCGAGACGCTCTTGCGGTTCGAGTTGATGTTCAGCACGACGATGTGCTCCTTGATCGTCACGGCCGTCGGGAAGCGCTGGCGCTTGCGGTCGTCGGCCGCGCCCGGCTCGTCCATGCGCCGCAGCGTCGCGAGCGGCACCGCGCTGGTGGTGGTGGTGGTGGCGGCGGCGGCGTCGTCCGCTGGCTCGGTCTCGTCTGGGTAGATGACGGTCCCCCCGCCCTTGGGGTTCTCGACGTTCTTGATGCGGATCGGTATCTTGCGGCGGATGGCCTGTGCACGGTCAGCGCGCGGGCGGCGGGATCAGCGACACGCACCTGCTCCATGGTAAAGGGGTGCACGACCTCGCTGCCATAGTACGTGAGCTCTGCGGCCTCGTCGGGGGTGATGATGGAGAGGAGGCGGGCGGTGGGGACCTTGCGGGGGTCGGCGGTGAATATGCCGTCGACCTCTTTCCAGATCTGGAGCTCGGCGGCGCGGAGGCCGACGGCGCAGAGGGCGGAGCAGAGGTCGGTGTACCCGCGGCCGACCTGGGCGAGGAGGGAGCCGGGGACGGGCCCGAAGAAGCCGGTGATGACGGGGACGCGGGGGCCGCAGGCGAGGATGCGGGCGCCGATGGCGGCGGCGAGGGCGTCGTAGAAGGCCTGGTCGAGGGCGGCGGCGTCGTCGGTGTCGTCGGGGCCGGGGGCGTCCGGGACGATGTCGTCGAGGGAGACGTACTCGGCGTCGATGCCGCGGTCGCGGAGGACGGCGGTCATGATCTTGCACGCGAGGCGCTCGCCGAGGCCGACGATGCTGTCTTGGGAGCGGGAGGAGATTTCGTCGATGATCTGGCGGGGGTCACGCGGGGCGGGGCGGGGGGACACGGGGGAGGGCGTACCTGGGCGGCGAAGAGAAAGTTGCGCAGCCAGTCGCAGTCGGCCTCGATCTCGTGGAGGAGCTCGGCGAGGAGGCCGGGGTCGCGGACAGAGGCGCGGGCGGCGGCGGCGTGCTCGTCGCGGATGAGGTCGACGGTGGCGTTAAACTCGGGGACGAGCGGGGTGAGGCCGGCGGGGAGGCCACGGGGGCTCTGCGGGGACGGCGGGGACTGGGAGCCGTCGGTTGTGCCGGCGCCAAAGAGGCCGCGGACGGGGGTGGTCGTGCCCGACTGCGAGCCCTTGCGTCTGGGGCGGAGGGTCTGGGCGGCAGAGCGCAGGAGGAGGTTGGTCGTGCCGAGGGCCTTGGTGGACGCCGAACGCGCCGAGCACACGACGGCGACGCGGTGCTGGGGGATGTAGTGGCTGCAGCGGGTGAGCGACAGCCGGGGGCAGCAGGGGATACGCACGCGACAATGTCCTCTGCAATGTTGACGGCAAACTTGCCGACGCTGGTGCCGCCAAACTTTTGCACGAGCCAGCGCGCCGCCGGGTCCGCCGTGTTTTGCAGGAGAGGCATCGACGAGGGCGACGCTTGAGATTTTCTGGGTCATGTGACGCATGTCCGCCAGGCACTCGTGTTCCTGGCACGTGAGCCTCCGCTTTCCCATCCCTCTGCGTGCCTGACTCTCGCCATGGCGGTGTCGTCCAGCGACCCCCTCGACGCCGCCCTCCGCCCCCCGCCCAACGAGTCCCCAGACCAGCGCCAGCAGCGCGAGGCCCGCGAGGACGCCGCTCGCCGCGTCAGCGACGCCATCGACGCCAGCATCAAGGCCGAGAAGCAGGCCAGGAAGAAGAAGCGCATCGTCCGTCTCCTGCTGCTGGGCCAGAGCGAGTCTGGTGAGTCCGTGTCCGTGCCGCCGCTCCCGCTGACGCTCCCCAGGCAAGTCGACGACCCTGCGCCGTGAGTCGTGTCCTCTGTCCCCGTCCTGCTCACCCCGCCCAGAATTCCAGCGCCTCTACACGCCCACCGCCTTTCGCGAAGAACGCATCCTCTGGCGCGCAGTCATCCAGCTCAACATTGTCCGCTCCGTCCGCCTCATCCTCGACGCCCTCGACGACGACGACGCCCCCGCTCCCGCCCTCGACGCCCTCCGCGCCCGCCTCCAGCCCCTCCGCCACATCGAGGCCCTCCTCATCGCCAAACTCGTCCCCCCAAACGAGGACGAGCCCGCCCTCCTCCCCGCCGCCCCGCACCGCGCCTCCCGCAGCCAGGAGATCTTTGTCCGCCCCGGCGTCGCATGGAAGGGCGCCCTCTCCAAGGCCCGCATCAGCTGCCCCGACGCCGCCGCCCCCGCCGGCCGCCCCACCAGCGCCGGCACCACCGGCCTCGAGACCCAGGACGAGCCCCAGCACGTCCTCCACCAGTGCCGCCGCGACATGATCCTCCTCTGGCACGACGACGCCGTCCGCGACATCCTCGTCCGCAAAAAGGTCCGCCTCCAGGAGCTCCCCGGCTTGTGAGTCCCGCACCCACGCGCCCGCCCCGCCTCACCCCCCGCAGCTTCCTCGACGACCTCGAGCGCGTCACCTCCCTCAAGTACATGCCCACCGACGGTGCGCCCCCCCGCCCGCGCTTCCCCCGCCCCGCTTCACCTCACCTCTCCCCACAGACGACGTCCTCAAGGCCCGCCTCAAGACCGTCGGCGTGTCCGAGTACAAGTTCGAGATGGAGGTCAGCGCGGGCCGCGACAGCGGCACCGAGTGGCGCATCGTCGACGTCGGCGGCAGCCGGAGCCAGGTCCGTGCCTTTGTCCTCTCCCCCGCCCCCGCTCAACGCCCCACAGCGCCGTGAGTCCCGCTCGCGCCCCGATCCGATGACATTGACGCATTCTAGCCACCTGGGCCCCGTTCTTTGACGATGGTGCGCTTTCCCCCCTCACCCTCTGCGCCCCATGCCAACTGCTCATAGTGGACGCGATCATCTTCCTCGCGCCCATATCCGGGTTCGACCAGGTCCTCGCAGAGGACAAGTCCATCAACCGCCTCGTGCGTCCCCCGCCCCCCGCCCCCTTGTCCCCGTCTAACGCTCACACGCACACACACGCACGCACACAGGAAGACTCGGTTCTGCTCTGGAAAGCAGTCTGCTCGAACAAGCTCCTCGCAAACGTCGACCTCGTGCTGTTCCTCAACAAGTGCGACATCCTCGACGCGAAACTCAGGTCGGGCATCCGGTGCGTCCTCGACTAACTAAACTAGCCACCCGGTGGGATCCTACCTGACCCACCCCACCCAGGCTGTCAAAGTATGTCAAAAGCTACGGTGATCGGGAGAACGATCTCGACAGCGTGAGCAAATGTGCGTGCGTCCGTGTCTTGTCTTGTCTCCGCGCCCTCTCGAGCGTGTGACTGTGGTTGTGGTTACGCTGACACGCTGACACGCGCCCGCAGACCTCCGTGGAAAATTCAGCGCGATACATCGCGAGTATTCGCCCAGCCCGAGAAAGTTTTATGCGTTTTTGACGTCTGTTACGGTGCGTGTGTTGTGTTTGTGTTTTCGTGCGGTGGGGTGGTGCGCGTGGGTCGTTGGTGGGCCCGGCCTCCTTGCGCTTTCTGCTTTTCATCGCTTCGTTTCCCATCGCTTCGCCTCGCCTCGCTGGTCTGACTCTGACTCTGACTCTGACTCTGACTCTGACGCGGCACGCAGGACACCGCGACGACCTCGGGCATAATCGCAAGTGGTGCGTCTCCGTCCGTTCTCTTTCGAATAGCGCGGCGTTGACGTGCGTTGACGTGCGTTGTACCCAGTCCGCGATATGGTTATACGCCAGCATCTGAGGCAGTCAAAGCTGCTCTAGGTCTCTAGGTCTCTAGTTTTTGCTTCTTCCCCCCTTTCGTTTCGCGGTGCTGCGGTGCTGCGGTGCTATGGTGCTATTTTTTTTTTCTTGCGTTTTCTTGGTTTTTGAATCGGGTCCGGTCGTTGCGTTGTTTTTATGTATCGGTTTTGTTTTTCTTTTTGTGTTTGTGTTTGTGCCCACTATCACCCCCGCGCATCTACCGTTATCTAACCACATCCACACCCACGCACATATCTCTGTATCCACGCGCGCACGCGCGCACGCGCTGCTCGTGCTCGCTATGACCAGACCAGATCCGTTTTACGCACGCGCGTCCATATCCATTGTACATACGCGACTCTATACACATCACACTATCACCCCCTCATTCATTCTTTCTTTCTTTCCTACTCACACGCGCACGCGCATCACTACACGTTCTATGTATGACATCGACATATGTCTCTGCCCACGCCCACGCCCACGCCCACGCCCACGCCCACACCCACGCCCACGCCCACGCCCACGCCCACGCCTACGCCTACGTCACCGCCCGCTCGCCTGTACCTGTACCTGTACCTGTACCTGTACCTGTGTACGCTCTGTACGTGTATTTGCACAGTGTATGTGTATGTGTATGTGTGCTTTTGGGGATTGTGCGGGTGGGATGGTGCCCGTCTGTCCTCTCGCATTTGCTATCTGTCTTGTGTCGATGTCGATACCGATACGATGTCGGGGACCTGGAGATGACCGGCGGGGTGCAGAGCGTATGACGGACGCTGCGGCTGACGTCATTCGACGTCAAACAGTATGTATGTAGGCGATGAGTAGATTGTTGTAATCTGAGATCTGATCCTTGACACCTAAGTAATCGCAAATCACAGACCAGTCAGTCTTGCAGCTGTAGTCCGCAGTCCGCAGTCCGCAGTCCGCGGTATAATCGAGTACCTAGATAAATACAGACTGTGTGTGTGTCGTAAGTATTTGTTTATGCTCGCAATGTATATAATTTATATAATTGACCGAGGGCATGGTCTGTGTCGTATATGTCGAGTGTAACAGTGGGGAATTGGCTAGAGCATACATAGTGCACTTGCGGTGTCACAGATGTGGTATCTGTGATACCGTATGATGGAAGCGTGCCTCCAGTGTAGGATCTCCCCCTCCCCCTCCCCCGAAACAGCCTGGATTGGGAAGAAGCATCGAGGGTATACCGCCTCGCTCGTGTAATGATGCCAAATCAAGTTTTACTACGTCAGGTATGCTGTGGCTTTCAAAGTCCAACAAAAGGGGCGAGCTGATCGCACCGTTCATCGAGCCCTTCAGGTTTTCGGAAATTTGTCTTAGCAGATTAGATACTTAGTGGCCGCGTTTGATAGACTTGCGAAGCTCTCGAGGGCGTGCAAGTTCTTGTATTTAGACCCGCACGCAGATGACTGAACCCATGTGCGGTGGAGCGTATAAGACCGAGGGCTCTGTAGCCAGTCCCACGCTCGGTTAGATTCATTCACCCCATCGTTACAGCTCTTGTAAGAGCGTGGTAGGTGGGTCATTCATTCAGAGCGATATCAAATCGCTCCAAAGAGGACGCAAGGTAGTGAGTGGGAGGTACATCGATCCCTTCGCGTCCCTCTCTCCTTGTCGGTTCACGTACGTGGGGGTTGTCGCGGTTCTTCCATTGGTCTAGTGGAAAAGCCATTTTTAACCCGATAAATCGCCTCTGCGCCGAAAACTCAATCATTGTCGAGTCGGAGATCGTTGCGCTCCGAGTTCGCGGCCGCGTGCACTGTGCGCCGTGCGCCGTGGAGCGGATATGTCTGTGTATAGAGTTGTTTGATTGGGTGGCTGGCAGGCGTGTAGGGACGGATGGAGGATGGATGTTTATCTGGATAATTATCTATCTAGCTATCTATCTATCTGTCTGTCTATCTATCGGAATGTAGATGTGTTGAATAGCATGGATATTCCTGTCCTGATGATCCTGATAGGCAGGTCTGGATCCGTCCACGGAGGCGTGAGGTACAGCAACGTGGACGCTTACAGCTGCTTGAAAGTGCGCCGGGAGTCCGGACGCGTTGTCATTGATATTGCTATTATTATTAGTATTATTATTATTTCCGTGATGGTAGTGTGGAGCGCGACAGTGAGATGATCACTCGCCTTAGAAGTGCGCCGGGAGTAGGTTTTTAGCGTGGTGTGTTGGACGTGATGGATGATTGTGCCAGCTAGGTCCCGTTCAGGAACGACCAGTGGAGTGTGAGAGACAGACAGAACTTGGAAATGGGGCCTGGATATTTTTGAGCGTGTCTGATTGAATTTTTTTCTCGATTGTGACGCACTGTGTCGGTGTCGGTGTCGGTGTCAGTGTCTTTCTGCGCTCCACTGTCGTTGCTTTGAACGGAACGTGGCTCATGCGACGCAGCCTGGTGGTCATCGAATAGATTATCATCATTCTCGCGGTCGGCCGCCGCCCCCGCGGTCAAGGCAGATTTGATTAAATCGTCTGCTATAGCTATCACTTCCCTCGGATACCCTCGGATGATAACCTCGAAAGGCAGGCAGGTCTCAAAACTTGTTCCCACCAGGCCACCAGGCAGCCTTGGATTTTGGTACCCGGGTTAGCCGCGTAGTCCGGACGCACTGAGATACTTAAGGGACGACATGTAGTGGACACATTCACCCGCCAACAAAACAAGTCGCATTACTGCCTTGTTACGCGATTGTGCGCAGAAGTCCTCTTATATACGTCACTCCAACCCGCTCCAGCCGCTGTGGATACCTGACGCGACGATTGTGCTGAGTCGACGAACCACTTGTTTAGTGCAATGATCGCTGCAAGTAATATCAACGCGATCGATGTTCTCTGCGCCTTCCTCGCTGTATTCATCTTGGGAAAGTTGCTCCGGCGCGGCCGTGCACAGCGTGGGCCTCTCCCGCCTGGTCCGAAGGGATACCCAGTAGTTGGAAATGTGCTGGATATGCCCTCCAGAAAGGAATGGGAAACGTTCAGGAAGTGGGGTAAACAATACGGCAAGTAGCTGCCAATGTATACCTGTGCAACCACTAATCAGAGTTGTATCAGGGAACATATGTTCCGTCACGGTCCTTGGTCAGACCATGGTAATCCTCAATTCGGCCCAAGTAGCTAGGGAGATGCTCGAGACGAAAGGTTTGATCTATTCTGATCGTCCTGTACTCCAGATGGCTGGGAACCTCGTCGGCTGGCGCAACTCCCTAGGTCTCATGCAATACGGAAATCGCTTCCGCCTCTACCGTCGTTTGTTGCATGACCTCATGGGGAGTAAAGCCAGCGTTCACAAATTCTCCGATGTTGAGCAGATCGAGACACATAGATTCGTTCGTCGGGTACTTGCGAACCCCGCGGACCTCGCCCAGCACATTCGACAGTAAATCTTTGCGTTTTCTATCCTTCTTGATGCGCGGTGATTCATGAGATCTTTCCAAGTACGGCAGGAGCTATCATCACACGAATAACGTACGGATACGAGGTCAAGGAGAACGACGATGTCTTTGTGGAGCTTGCCAATAAATCCATGGCTCAGTTCTCCGTTGCTACAACACCTGGTGGATTCGTGGTCGATGTTTTCCCGCAACGTCAGTTGGTTTCTCTTCCCACTTTAAGGACGAAATAATTCTCTAACGACCTTTACTAGTGCGCCACGTTCCAGCTTGGTTTCCTGGAGCCATTTTCAAGAGAAAAGCAAAGGAATGGGCTGATACTTTAGCTGAAACGGTTGAACAACCTTTCACTTTCGTGAAGAAGGAATTGGTACCTCACACGCAATCCGTTTTCGTCTTCTCATTCTGATGCTCTAAAAGGCCGCAGGTACAGCACCAAAATCGTTTGTGTCCAGTCTTCTTGCCGGTAAAGATGTGGATCATGAGAAGGAATTCGACATCAAGTGGAGCGCACTCAGTATGTATACAGGTGCGCCAAATATGAAATTCGTAAAACCTTGTTTTTGAATGAATCGTCAAGGTGGTGCTGATACCGTAGGTGCTTTTGTTATCCAGAATTGCAGTGATCTGCACCTCTCCCAACTCTAGACTGTATCTGCCATATACTCATTTTTCCTGGCTATGGCTCTGACTCCCGAGGTCATGAGGAAAGCTCAAGCGGAGATCGATTCTATCGTCGGCAATGATCGACTTCCGACTCTGAAGGACCGGCAACATCTACCATATGTAGATGCCCTTACAAAGGAGGT
>JAGGAQ010000123.1:0-42709 GCA_017657225.1 Termitomyces sp. T69sscA
AATTGACACATTAGAAATGGCATAACAGGTTTCCTCTTCACTTTTTCCCAAGGAAACACAATTGGGTGCCAGCAGTGGCTTACCCTCTGAAGTTGATCATGTGACCGCGTTTTGGAAACGCGTCAGGCAATTGTCAATTGTTTGTTCGCTCAACCAGGGCTTGATCTCAAAAGGCTGTTTCTATCTTCGGCGTGGAGGACATCTCTACAGCATGGGCGTCAGCAAGGACTCTCCCATGCGGCGCAAATCTATTGCTGTCACCAACCAGAACAAACCTACTGTTCACCCAAGAGCAAAAAGACGTCCTCATAGCATTGTTCCCGGAGACCGTCTGAGCCCATTTGCGAAAGCTCGACGTTCACTCGTGCGTCACAAGCGCATTCACTTACTCTGATCTAACCAAATGTCAGGCTCCTCGCAAGAGTATCCTCAAGACTTTTACGAACATCCTACATAATGACAGTGATTCCCCGAATTCACAGGCTCAAACAGAGCCCGGCTCACAACCTGCCTATCCATCTTCCTCTCTTGATGACACGACCAATCAGTCAATGGACATTACTAGAAACTTTGACAACAGAATCCAGGATAACACCACGAGAAAATCATTTGGTGGACGACGTGTCAGCTTCGCAGAGAGTGTACATGTCCGTCTCATCCAGAATTTGAAGAAGGATAAAAATGGGAACGACAGTGCTGATAACACTCAATCGTCTTCTCCTTCTGAACAGCCTGATCAATCTTCACGTCCACCTACCGATGAAAACGATTATCCAGGCGCGGTATCGAGAAATCGCCGCCGAAGCTCAGCACGTTATTCACTTAGCGAAGATATGGACATCACATCAATTGGTCCTCAGGTTTTTTTGCCAGCAGATAACTCTGCGATTGCCGATGAAGAGTTTAATTTTGATGACGATGAAGACTCTATGGACATGACAGAAGTTGTTCGCGGCGAATTGATACGCAAAAGGTCTCTGTCCATGGGTCAAAGGACGCCTCTTGCTCAAGTTCCCCCGAAAGAACAAGAACAAGAACAAGGCACGAATCCATCCGATGACATGGAGCAGTCACAGTCCTTCGAAGAATCTGTTTCACAGGTTCTGTCAGACGACCTTGACCATTCAGGACCAATGGACTTCACAATGCCATTGAGCAAGTCTCAACGACCGCCGGCCCAGCAGGACGCACTCTGGCATGCGTTAAGACAAGCTACACATTCTGGAGATACGCCAATTGAACCCGAACCGTCCTCTGATGACTCTGTTCAGGGCGACGCGTCATATGGAGATGATGGGATGGACCTTGATGATGCTGTTCAACGTCTGATGCGTGCTCGTGCATCCCTTCCCTCTGTTTTGGCTATAACTCATGTTGAGCCTGAATCAGTCTATAACGACAGCTTCTCGACAGAAAATAGCTTCGAGGACCAACAGGAGCAGACGATGAATCTTAGTACAGTCTATGTTAGTAGAGGCGGTGATGATGGGCGACAAAGTATGGGTTCAGCGATGGACGAGTCAGAAGTCTACGGTGCCATTGCCTTACCTCTGCAGTCTACTCCAAGACGTTCCCTGATTCAAGATCAAGGGGAGCCAAAAATCGAGAAACTACCTCTGCCAGAAGAACCAGTACGCGCTATTTTTCAGCCTTCCTCGCCCGTTTTTTCGTCGACGTCAGCAGAACCGCCACTCCAACAATCTTCATTACCTGTTTTTACACCCCCTCCTGCCCGTTTATCTCCATCGAAGGTAAAAGCGTCAAATTCTGCACCACTTTCCCCTGCTAAAGCAAGAAAGTCTCCTGGTCGAGAGGGCTTTACCGCTGCTTTTGCTCCACCTGTTACCCGACCATCTCCCACCAAACGACCTCGTCCTGTGAACGATGAACAAGATTCGATTAGACAGAGTCCTGCAAAACGTACTTCTCTTGCCGGAAAGCTGCCAGTCGGAAGCCTGTCTATTCCTTCGCCTAAGCCTCAACCTAAGTCCTTATCGCCAAACAAAAAGGCTCCCTTCCAAGGTTCCACTGGAGCGAAGTCATCTCAACGGTCTTCGACAATCAGGCGACCGTCGGGTTATTTCGCGAAAAGAAAGAGTCTTGGTATTGACTCGGGATCGCAATCGCTCCTTCAGAAGAATGAGACACCCGTTGTAAGAACTTCGCTGAAAATGGCCGATGGTTTGAGGCGTGGTAGTTTAGATTCAAGCTCTGTAGGTGTCCGACAGCACTTGGATCAGAACCAAGAGCCTAGCCATTGTGACCAAGAAGTTTCTCGTCAAGCAGCAGATTCAACGACCATTACAAAAGAGCCACCCGCTCCAGCTTCTCGAACGACATCACCTGTTGCTCAGATTGCCCCTACCTCTCTCGAACAACAGGTAGTGGATGTTTCCGAAGTACTCAGCCCAGACGAACCCGAACACGTCGGTCCTGATCTTGACGATTTAATGGACCTTGATGCCACAGAACAATGGAGAAATGCGGTACAAGATCATGAACTCGTCGAGACCGACGATGTACGCTGCCAGTTCTGTGTCCTTGAAAACTACTGACTATCTTGTCAATAGCCTCCAATATCAATCCAGCAATTCTTCGCAATGACGGGTATCAAATTTATGGACGAGCTGACCGCTCCTAGACGATCCATGCATCCTTCTCAACAGACTGTCCCTCAGCCACGAGAACCCGAGACAATACCTCTAGCAGAATACGTTGTAGCGATGGGAGTAGATACCCCTCAACTTTCCCTCTATTCTCGCGTTTCGAAAGATTTGGAAGCATGGATCGAGAAGAGCAAGGCAGACTTCCTGCAGGCAGAAGATGAGGCAGCGAAGATTACTCCCGAGCTCTTCACCGAGTATTCCAGAGCGGACGAAGAGGGACAAGCTGAGCTTCTTGTCAGTCCAGTGGTCTCAATTGAATAAAACATTCGGTAACTAACTATTCACATCAGCATCAACTGCAGTTGATTCGAACCAACACCCGAGCGCTAGCAAAGTCTGATTGGTACGATTGGAAGCTACAATGGCTAGAGGGTCTTCGTATCACCGCTGATCAGACTTTTCGGTCCCTTGAGACAGTGTGTTCTATTGTATTTTTTTCTACTCAGCTCTCCTAATACCTATCTAGGATGCGAAAACTCTGGAAACTATCAGAGCTTCAGCGGGCGACCTAATTCCTGCTCTAAGACTGGAATATGAAGAGATCAAGAAGGAACTCGATAGGGAATCAGCAGAAGTCGCGGAAATAGAAGCCTGTGACCAGGAATATCTCAACGAATTGAAAGCTTCAATCGCAGAACAAAAGTATGCTTTGTCATTGTTGCAGTGTTAATGCTGATTTCCCCTTTCTAGCATTGAAGTTGAAGCTCTTCGAGCAGAAGTTGCTGAAAGCAAGGCAAAGCTTCTCTCACTTCAGGAACGGTTGAGAGAGACTAGCACCGAAAAGCAACAGACTAGAGCAATGATTGACGAAGCTCAACGCGTTTTGCATCTGCAGAAGAGTGGAACCCGTGCAGAAGTCTTTAGACTCAAGGGTAAGTCTCCCGTGGTCGTCATCAAACAGAGCTCCTTTAACTTTTCACTAGACGAACTTGAATCGTTGGAGGACCTACATATGTTCCGCGTAACTCAAGTCAATGCCAATATGTTTGAGTATGTCTATGCATCGCAATTCCGAGTCATCATCCCCTGCGAGAACTATGTACCATTGACCAAACGAGTTGATGTGGAAAGGTTGGACAAGACAAAGTCTAGGATCAAGGACAGCTTCCCGCGCCTCAGTGATTTCCTCCTGCGTATGGCGAAGGAAGAAATTGTGCGGGGGGATAAGCGCACGACACGTCAGGTACGCAATTTTTGTGCTATCGAGACCATGATTCGTGAATGAATGACCTTTGTAGATCATTCATCGGCTTAGCGACTACTGGTCTACATGCGCGCAACTTCGTGCACAACTGAAGCTTCTTCTAATCAAGTTCCCCGTAGACATCGAGATAATGCAGAGTTCTCAAACTGAATTGCCTGGCTTTAAGGCCAAGGTCATGATCGTGTTTCCCTCCGTCAAGGCCAAGGCATTCATCTCCTTCGTCTTCATTGGCAAGGTTTTCAGTTATTGGCCTGTGACTATCAATTCCTTACAGGTCGAGGTTGAAGTGGCTTATGGTCAAGTCGAGTGAGTATTTGGTTCAGGTTTGGGGAGGTTGACTGCTCATGGATACATAGCCGTGAAGTGATCAGCAAAGCCATTGTGGATAGACTGAGCCAAGCGACTCCAGATGACAATTATGCATGCCTGCTGGATGCTTGCATCGAAGCTCAAGAAATTTATTATTAACCTATTCGATATCTATTTCTTGTCGTAACCTTGATCATGTTTCTCATTTTATATTCGGATTTTTTGTAGAACATTGTATATTTTCCTATGTAGTATAGAGACAAGTGTAATAAGGAGATATATAAAGCACTAAAAGTACAACAGCACTCATAAAGGTCATAGGACGTCAGGAGATAGTGTGAGAAAGATGAGGAATAAACATGACAGACACATTGACGATTATAACTTCAGGGGAGATTGGAACAACTCAGCCAAAAGTAGTGATAACACCTGCATCTCTTCCCGTACAACATCTAACTCTAGTTCGGCCAATCCACGAACAGATTTCCATTCCAAAGCGGCAATACGAGCAGAAGATGCGAGCACGAGCGAATCGCGTTCGGGCTTGAGTGCAGCATCAAGCTCTGCACGTGCAAGCTCTTGCCCTCTGACAACTGCATTTTTCACCGCTCTGTCACGCATCGTCTGTTCTTGTCGTAATTGATCTTCAAGTCCCCTGGTGTACAATGCGCGTTCTTCATCGGCGCGTTCACGCATCTCCAAGTTATTCTTCAGTTGCTGCTCTAGAATCGCGATTTGCTCTGAAAGATGCAATGTCTCCCGACCCCGAGATTGCTTCAGATCGTGTATTTCCTTTTCCATAGATTGCATCTGTGCTAGACGCTCCTTTGCCATGTTTTCCGCTGCCGCGAGCTGCAGACGCAGAAGTGTAACAGCGGCAGCATCACCTGCAGACGTTTCAGGGGAAATATCAAAGCGAGAAAGTTGTCGATGGTGCAAAGCGGGCGAGGGTGTGACATCCGGGAGAAGGACCTGCGAGATGGAACCATACCCACCAGGTGAACTCATCGCACTCAGACACGGGCTTTCTGGGACATCAAGTTGAGCAATACTCGGAGTTGGCGAGAGAACATCCGCTTGGAAAGGTGCAGGGAAGTCCGAAAGCATGCTTTCTATTTCATCCTCACCGAGGGTTTTTGACGCCTCAGAGGCAAGTTGTTCCCACGACAAGATAGACCCCCGTTGCTTGTCTTTTGGCTGTTGAGGTGGCCGTAGAAACGATGAGGCTTCCGCGTCTGGCGGAATCGGTGACAAGTACGACATATTGGCGCGTGCAGGTAAGAAGTTCGCTCGTGTAGGTGTTTGCGGTGGAAGGCGCTTACGCGTCCGCGTTGTCTGAATTCTAGGCATTGCTGGGGTTGGTGCTGCTAACGAAGCGACTGGAGCGAGGAGCAGTGCAACATCTTCAACTTCACTATCTTCGCTATCACCTTCAGAGATATGTGACATGTTGCCGACATCACCTGGACCACTTGGTGAATCGCTCCTCGAATCTGCACCCCAATGTCGAACAAGGGGCGATTCATTACGAGTAATATGAGGGGAGGGACTAGCTCTTGCGTTTTTATCATGCGCAGCAAAACGTGTAGTAGGGGTGTTTTTCACGCCGGAGGCTTTGGTGGGAGTACAGGTGGGAGTCCTGCTGGGCGAACACGTAGAGGATGCAGAAGTAGGACGGGGAATGGCTGACGCTAATGCAGAGGTGGGTGTTGCGACCTTTGCTAACTTTGTGGGGCGTGTAGGCGATGTTCTGACAGGTGTAGTCGAGGGTTTGGGTACTTTGGATGGGGTTGATGGCGGTGGAGTGGCATTGAGTGTTCGTGCATTAGACTTCAACGCAGCTCTCTGAGGAAGTGGGCTGATTGGACGAGAGGCCTTCTCGGAAGGAGATACGGTCTTCTCTTTCTCCGCAAGTCTGTCCTCTTTGTCCTCGTAACTACTAAATGGTCGGCGCGAGCCTGTGGTAGGGGACGGAGACTTGGTAGATTGTACAATTGTGGATTTCGGGCGGTATTTAGGAAGTCCAGAGCCACTTGTCCTTGAACGAAGGGTGCGAACTCCTGTCTCCGAGGTGCTGGATGACTGCTCGTCCATGGAAACTCGACCCAGCCCAGCAGAGACTCGCCGGCGAGTGACTGTCTTAGACTCAGGAGTATGAATACGTTTGACAGGATGAATGGGAGGTTTGACGTCGCCCATTGATGCACGAGGAGCAGCGGGCTTCAGTGCAATTCCGCTATGACGGCGAGAACTGTTTTCCTTTGCCTTGCGTGCGCTTTTATCGGTGTCCCTGCTATCTTTGTTGATCACATCTGCTAAAGCTTTACTAGCGAAGCCCAGAGAAAGCCGAATGGAGCTTCGGGTTGAAGGTTTGCTTGGGCTGCCACCAGCAGCGGACTGCGAAGACTTGCTCATAGGGTAAATAGGAGATAGGATGGAGATCTAGACGTGAAATGGTGGATAATGTGTTTATGCGCGTAGGGGTGGTGTACAAGTAGGAGTCGTGTAGTCACAAATTCTTGCAATTGCTTCGTACATCAACTCGAACCAACTTTGAACGCGACGCTTTCATTTGCATTTGTTTGTCCTACCACATAAACCGTATCTCGCCCCGCGGCAGGTAAAGGAAGACTCCCATCGTAACAGCGTTGATGCTCGCGTACCAAATCCCTTCCAATGCCAGAGCCCATCCCGGGACATCTCCTACCTGTGCTCTCAGAAGTATATATGGTATCAGGAAGTAACGTGGCTCAAGTAAAGGTGTAGGAAGTAGTGTGGGGATAATAAATACGGGGAGGATCAAAGTTTGCAGCAAAGTTTGATTGTGGCCTGGGCAAGTTTATTCAACTGATCGCGAAAAGGTCAAGGTTCCACGCACCGACACGCGAGAACCACGCCCAAGCGCAAGCAACGTAGACTGGTATTAACATGTAAGGCACGGCGGGATGGAACATGTAGATTCGGCGCCACAGGTAAAAAGTGTAGTGCCTATTGTCTGCTAGCAAGAACGGGTGATGGATGCTTTATTATCACCAATTCAGTTCACGTCAACGTTCAGATGACCAGGACTAACGTGAAGAGTTTGACTGTTGCAGACATTACGATCAACACAAGAATTGTGATGGAGGTCCGGCTATGGAGTAGATGTGAGCACCACACAAGGCATTCAACATCAACAATGCAATCACATCTTACTTCCAAACATACGTCGCTGCACTTCCAGAACAAGGCCGAGAGGACCCCCAGGGCCACTGATAAGTATTGGCCAACCAAAGGCCGTCGAAAAGGCAACAAAGTAGTATAGCTGTGGAACATGAAAGGCAGGTACATGGTTTGCCTTGTCACCTATGAAACGAATTCAACGAAGGTTATCTCGCAAGTTATGTCCTTTAGCTAATACATACCGAGAACGATACCTCCATTCCATATCACAAAAACTCCAAATATGACCAATACGAAGACATACGGTATTAGCGAAGGAATTATATCAACGACAATGTAAGGAGCACTCGATATCGAACGGACCAGGTCATCTGAATTGTGTGATTAGCATCCAACAGACCCAAAAGTATAAACAAACGGCGTACATGCCCCAGCTGCAAGAGCCGGAGGATCATGGAGCTTTTTTGGAGGCGCAGCACCCGGAACTGTTCGCCGGAATCTCAGATACATGAGTTGGCTGGATGCAAAGGCATACACGACCCATATCACATTGTTTTGGCGAAACGTACAGCTGATCAGGCCCAACTATAACAAACCGATGAGAAGGGTTGTCAGGATGAAATATCACGTACATACCAAAGCAGCCTGCCAGTGCCGGCCCTGTGACGCCGCGACAACTGTAAGCACCACAAAAACGAGACTTGGAACTTCTGTGTAATAAAGAAAGCCGAAGAACCATGCTATAGGAAAGGCACTAAGGACCAGAGATTCTATGGTTGGAGAAAGTGATGCCGGTGGACGTATGCGTTTATGGGAACACAGTAATCGTGTGAGTGCGGGAGGTAGTGATAACAGTGCCAGCACCGTCGTGAGCCTGAGCATTGGTAATGTGCATTTGAACATGAAGACACCTTTGAGCAACAAGCTCATGACGTATCTGGGGCATGGTTGAGAATTGATGTTTTAGAGTTGTGATGAGCTAGAGGACTAGTTTGACATACAGGCCTGGTGGAGTCGTGATTTTCGGATCCCATGCCCAGAATTCCCTGCGACAGTATGCTTGAGCCTGTGGGACATGGAATGGCTCGTCCTGATGATTCACCGACACGTCAGCTGGAGGGCCTTCAAATTGCGCATGATGTCTGATACCATATATGGCTGAGCAACGAGGGTATTTACTTCTTTGAGGACCGATATACAGACTGCGCAGAACAGCATGTAGTAGATGGCCTCGGCCATACTGAAGAATGTGAAGCAAGTATAGTTACATATGATCGGTGCCTGAACTCGAGATAATATCTGACTTCACGTGAACGTGATACGTCTCAACGATCTGCTCCAATCTAATCTTGTTGAAAATCCACTGCTTATTCATTTGGAGGAAAAGAAGAGACATAGTAGGTATAGCACAGAACCGAGAAATACTATCAAAAGCGTGTTGTGATCCACCTTTTTCGCTTAAGCGGTGAGAGGCTCGACTCCACCGACAGGTCTTTCAGCTTGAGGGGTAATACGAGCTCCGTGACGTCGTTCAAGAGAATCTTTGTAGTCAACAATAGCAGACTAGTAGTAGTCCATATCAGTAGAGCCATGTGACATCCATTGATTCACTCACATGAGCCGTAATTCTATTGTCCCAGAGTACCACAGTCCCGGGTTCCCATTTTACACGGGCTTGGTTATCACCACTCTTGTCAATATGATCGAAGAGGAACTTCAAGAGGGTTTCTGGAAAGGCGAATCAAGCTTTCTTCTGAAAATGGACAAGTGATCGCTGCCGACCTGACTCTTCACGCTTGAGACCAACGATACGACGTGTAAATTGCCTGTTTACATATAGAGCTTCTTCTCCGGTGACCGGATGCCTCCTCACAACAGGATGTATGTTTTCAACTGGTTCGCGACGAACAATCCCACCTCGCCTTCCAGAACGAGAGAAATCGGCTTGTTCAATACCCGAGTGGACAGCCTTCAGCGTCCTGAGAAAAGCGACAAATTGGGAAGACAGCTTCTTCAAAGTCGAGACTTGTGATGTGAAAAGGGTATCACCACCAGTCTTCGGCTGTGCCAGCAAGAAAAAGGTCGTAAGACCAGGAGGCTGGAGTTCGTAGGAAACATCTGAATGCCACATGGTGGTAGTGATGCTCTCGTCTACTTCAAAGTTGAAGGTCGAATTCGCATCTCTACGACACCGGGCGTAAGAAAGTTCTCCAAAGAACGATAAAACATGCGCACACCTATAAACCAGGTGGACCTCTGGATAACCTTCTGGATGGCCGGATGTCGGGTGGATGTGAAGCCTGATAACGGCGGAGTTAATGTGCATTTTTATGTCACTACTGGAAAAAGATTGATTACCGTCCAAAATGCCTCCCCCATACCTTATAGAACTCTGGTCCTCTGTCGATAAACTCATGCTGATCTCTGAACACGACGACACCTCTCCTCGCAACCTATATAATTTGCATTTGATGAAGGCTCGTAGAGGGAAGGATCCGTATGATCTACCTCAAGGGCGACCTGATCCCGTTCTTCGTCAGACAAAGTCGCCAAGTTCACACCGTGTACCTCATTCCCGAGGTTGGGGGTCAATTCCACGACGGTTGCGTTGTCCAGAAAAGATCGGGGGTTTGGGTGGCTCAAGGCGCGGTGGCCAGGATCGACGTGCTCAAAAGGAGTAAGGGGCGGGTAGTGGTCCTGAGAGAAATACGGAAGAAGATGAGCATAGCGATAAGGCTCCTCTTCCTTCTTTTGTTCAGAAGGACGCAGCTTCAGTGTCGCCGTAACAGGAGGTGCAAGCGTTGTGGTAGTGGTAGACATTGTACTATGGTATACGGTGGAATCGCGGTTCAATCAGAGGTCCTGGGTTCTTCAGGGAAATCGCCCTCTATAAGGTATGTGTGTTGGGAGAATTTCGCCATCTTGAACGGAAACACGCCATGCATCGGCATGCCGTCGTCTGGTCAGGAGGCAGTGGTTTAAATATGGTAGTTGACATCTGCACCAGAGATGATTCGACATATCAGACTTGCGCGACAGGGCCTTTATGATCATCTCAACGAAACTATCACAGAGTTTCAAGTGTCCGTATAGACCTCAAGTGATATTCGAATCCGACAAGGGTGTGAACCATCGTAAATCATGCGTCAAGAATCGCCTTTGTCCAGTGAAAGGGGGTATCTAGAGAATGCAGCTGCAGAGAGTGGTCATGAGGAAGTTGATAAGAATAGAGTGGCCGGCTCCCAAGGGCCGGGCCGCTGAGCGTGGCCGAGATCAAATCGGGCGCAAACACAATAGTGGCTTTTCCCGAAAAAGTAGCCGGAAACAATAACAACAATAACGTTCCCTCTTCTCCATTGAAAGAACGTACGGCGGGAACGAGCGTTCCTCTGGAGAGTCCCAAGTCGTTCTCCTGTAGCAGCTTTCTTCGATCTCGCAGCATATTAGGGACGCTGAGAAATCAACTGTACAACATTGTCATGAGCGCCAGATTGGTGAAAGAAATCAGTGGCCAAAAGGTAGAGCCGGCTGCCCCTGAAAGGTTCACAATTACACTGGACACCTTCCTAAAATGTCGACGAGGCACTATTGTTTAATTGTCCCTCAGAGGCTTCGAAATGATTGGGCCATCCATAGTAAGTACCTCATAAGAGCGCCAGGTGCTGTATTCTAGTTTTCTAGTCTCTCCCGGCTGTCATCGCTGTCTCCCGTCGATACCATCCAAATGTCCGCTATGGAGGATACTAGTCATGCAGTATCCAATGACGCTTCTGTTCATATTGCGATTCCCACTTTCCGAGCTCGTCAAGTCCCTGACGTTCCCGAAGATGTCGACTTCATCATGGACCACCTCAACGATCCTAATTTCGATCTGAAGAAGTCGCGTTCCGTATATTCTCTCAAGTCGGAGGGCAAAGAATTCAAAGGCTATAAAGACACCGAGGACATGGAGTCTCATTACGAGTCTGAACACTACTCTTCTTCACGCCCAGAGTCCCAGAGTTCTTCTGCCGTCGAGTTTGACGAGTGCGTCCGTCGAAATGTTTTATTCTCGCTTTGACTAAAATGTTTCTAGCGATTCACCGTATCCCGAAGTCCGTGCTGCCGTTGCAAGCAAGGATGACCCGTCTATGCCTGTGAATACTTTCCGAATGTACGTCGTGAATCAGTAACTTGTATTATCATTTCGAGCCCCTCTTTAGGTGGTTCCTCGGTCTATTTTTCACCATCGTTGTCTCTTTTGTCAACCAGCTATTCTCCTTGAGATGTGAGTTTTGGTTCCTTATGTCTAACTACCCATCCTCACATCTTTCTCAAGACCCTTCTGTGTTCGTGACCGGTGTCGTGGCCCAGCTTCTTGCTCTTCCCATGGGGAAGTTTCTTTCCTTTGCCCTTCCCAAGACCCGGTTCAACACATTCGGATATGTCTGGTCTTTCAACCCTGGCCCCTTCAACGTCAAGGAACATGTGTGCATTACTGTAATGGCTAATGTCGTCGTCAGCGGTGCCTATGCAACCGACGTCATCCTCACACAAAAGATATTTTATGGTCAACAAGTATCGTATGCCTATCAAATCCTCCTCGTTCTTTCCACACAGATCTTCGGCTTCTCTTTCGGCGGCCTTCTCCGCCAATTTGTCGTCTGGCCATCGAATATGATCTGGCCTGGTGCCCTCGTCAACTGTGCCTTGTTCAACACTCTTCACAACAACTGGGGCAAGCGGGAGCGCGGCCACATTCCTCGTGAACGCTTCTTCTTCATCGCCTTGGCGTGCAGCTTTGTTTGGTATTGGATTCCGGGCTTCCTTTTCACTGCTTTGAGCGTCTTCAACTGGGTTTGCTGGATTGTCCCCAACAACGTCGCCGTCAATGCTCTCTTTGGTACGAGTACCGGCCTGGGCATGGGAATCTTGACCTTTGATTGGTCAATGATTTCTTATATTGGTAGCCCTCTTGTCACTCCGGTATGTCTTGCTTTTGTGCTCTCAGGATACGCTCATTGAATCCGTGTTAGTGGTGGTCCGAAGCCAACACGATCGTTGCTTTCGTCGTCATGTTCTGGATTGTGGCTCCAATTCTCTACTGTAAGCACACACATTTATTTGCGTGGCGAAGCTCATTGTCGCTTCGACACAGTCACGAATGCCTGGGATACCGCTTACTTGCCCATATCCTCGACCTTTGTCTTTGACAACACGGGCAATCGTTTCGATCCCCGTGCTATCGTAAATTCTGATGGATTCTTCGACGAGGCTGCATATGCCGCCTACTCACCTCTTCTCCTCTCGGCCACTCTGGCTGTTGCATTTGGCGTCTTGTTCGCCTCTTTCGTGTCTGTCTTTGTCCACACTTTCCGTAAGTCGCCCTTTTACTTTGTCGAGATTATTCAATTGACTTGAAGTCTGTAGTTTGGTTCCGGCGCGACATCGCCCGCAGATTCCGCAGCAATCTCAAGGACGAGCGGGACGTCCACTCGCGTCTTATGCTTGCGTATCCCGAGGTTCCCCACTGGTGGTTCGGCATCCTCTTTGTTATTTGCTTTATCGTCCTCCTTGTTACAGTCTCTGTCTTCCCGACGCAACTTCCTGCCTGGGCCGCTTTCATCGCTATAATTCTGGCTGCTATCCTGAGTCTTCCTGTCACCATGCTGCAGGCCATCACAAATCAACCGGTACCGACTCAGATCATGTACGAAGTTATTGCGGGCTACATGCTTCCTGGACGACCAGTGGCGAACATGATTTTCAAAGTCATCGGTTACATCGGGACTGCGCAAGCTGTGACCTTTGCCGGAGACATGAAACTCGGACACTATATGAAAGTTCCTCCCCGCATGATGTTCAAAGTCCAACTCGTCGCGGCGATCGTTAGCTGCTTTGTCGTCATTTTCGTTCAAGATTGGCTACTTAACAACATCGAAGACGTTTGTACCCGCGAACAGGCAAACGGCTTTGTCTGCCCCTCGTCAAACACGTTCGCAACCGCTTCTCTCATCTTCGGAGGCGTTGGACCCAAACGCCTCTTCAGCCCCGGTGCCCCGTAAGTCTCACTCCCACGGCCTCTGATCATCACCTGACCTTTCTCAATACCAGATACTCATCGCTAATGTGGTTCTTCGCGATCGGCGGCCTCCTGCCGATCCCATTCTACTTCCTCGCGCGGCGCTACCCCCTCTCGTTCTGGCGGTACATCAACATCCCCGTCTGCTTCGCGGGGATAAGCAACATGCCGCCCGCCAGCGGGATCAACTACGCGTCGTGGGCAGCCGTCGGGTTCGTGTTCAACTTCCTCGTGCGCCGCTACCGGTTCAGGTGGTGGATGCGGTACAACTATATCCTCTCTGCTGCGCTGGACGCGGGCGTCGTCATTGCGATGATTGTGATCTTTTTCGCGATCACGTACCCGACGACGATAGAGGTGCTTTGGTGGGGCAATGAGTGAGTGGATTTGTGCTTTGATTGGGTTTCTTGTTTGCTGATTTTTTGGGGCAGTGTGTGGATTAATACTGCTGACACGATGGGTGTCCCGCTGAAGACACTTGGGGAGACTCAGACTATTGGACCGCAGGTGTGGTCGTAGGGGATAGATACCCCACCAGGATTGCTTCATTTATTATTATTGTTACTATGGGCGGGTAGAAGAGACTTTTCGTGACTGCATACATACTGTATTAACATCTCATTGACATTCTTTTTCTTGCATTCTTTTACATCCCCGAGTATTTATGCTACTTAAAACAATCACAATGACACTCGTTTGACTGCATACACCTCGTTGACATCAAGAACTACAGTGGCACACGGTATACGTAGCGCCACAAGTTGGCATTTTAGTACAAGTGAAACAGCAGGTACCATTAAGCCGAGGCGGGGAGGCCCCATTACTATGGGCGCATACATGATCTTATTGACATTCTTTTTCTTGCATTCTTTTACATCCCCGAGTATTTATGCTACTTAATGCTACTTCAAAACAATCACAATGGCACTCGTTGACATCAAGAACTACAATGGCGCACGGTATACCTGGCACCACAAGTTAGCATTTTAGTACACATATCTATTGCGCCGAGGCAGAGAGGCCCCATTACTATGGGTGAGTAGAAGAGGCTTTTCGTGACTGCATACATACTGTATCACATCTCATTGACATTCAATTCTCCAAGTATTTATGCTACTTAGAACAATCACAACGACACTCGTTTGACACTAAGAACTACAATGGCGCACGGTATACGTGGCGCCACAAGTTAGCGGTATCTATTACGCCTCGGCGGGGAGGCCCATTACTTCTCATTGACATTCATTTCTCCAAGTATTTCACAATGACACTCGTTTGACATCAAGAACTACAATGGCACGTAGCGCCACAAGCTGGCATTTTAGTACAAGTGAAACAGCCGGTATCAATTACGCCGAGGGAGGGAGACCCCAAATCCTGACTTCCCTACCAGTCGCGCCCCAAAGCTCCTTGCCCTGCTCGCCAAATACAAAGTCGGCGACCTCGCCGCCCTCCTCGAGCCTGACGAGCTCCTCCCACGTCTTGTGCGCATAGAGGCGGGTGCCGAGGTTGCCCGCGACGCCAAAGAACTGGGCGCTGGTGTCGTAGAGGACCTTGTTGATCTTAAAGTCGTCGCCGAGGGAGAGGGACTGCGCGACCTTTTGCTTGCGCAGGTCCCAGATGGCGACGGAGGAGAGCGCGTTGGGGCTCAGGAGGTGGTAGCCGTTTTCGGAGAAGGAGAGGGTCTGCACGGTGAAGGGGACGCCTTCGGCGGGCGTGAGGGACGCGGCGATCGCGCCGGTGCGGACGTCGTAGATCTGGATTGTGGAGGTGGGGGTGCCGAGCGCGAGGAGGGTGCCGTCGGGGTGGATGGAGAGGGCGGTGAAGGCCTCGTCTGAGGGGACGGAGCGGAAGACTTGGGAAAAGGTGTTGAGATCGTGGATGGAGTACGTCTTGTCGAGAGAGGAGAGCGCAAGGAGGGTCGAGGTGGGGTGGACGACGAGGCCGGTGAGCTCGCCCTTGTGGTTCCTGATGGTGTTTTTCGGGATGTACTCTCCCGACGCCGAGTCGAGGGACCAGATTTTGCACGTCTTGTCGGCGCTTGCGGAGACGAGGAGCGTGGGGCTGCCCTCCTGCTCGCGGAACGTGACGTGGTTGACTTTTTTGGTGTGGCCCTTGAGGGAGGCGAGGACCTTGTCGGTGTCGCGGTCGTAGAGCTGGACAATCTTGTCGTTGCCGCCGGTGAGGAACTGGGACGGGGCGAGGCGGGAGACGGCGGGGGACGTGATGCCGGCAGGCGAGGCCGAGTGGAGGGACGGGACGGTGTGCTTGGGGGAGAACGCCTTGACCTCGGCGGGGGAGGGGTAGCCTTGGGGGGGCTTTCTCTTCTTGCGGGCGCCCGAGAGGGCCTGGTGGGTGTCGTCGATGGCGGCGATGACGGCAGCGGGGAGGCCGTCTTCGGGGGCGCCGTCGGTCATCTCGACGTCCTCGGGGGCGGCGGACGGGGCGATGCCCATGGAGGCCTGGACGCTGGCGAGGGCGCTGGAAAGGAGTCAGCGGAGTCACGTGGGGAGGGGACGGGACAGACTCTCGTGCGGCGTCGCGCTCGCGGAGGAGGCGGGCGACGACGCGGGTGGCGGCGTCCTGGGAGTAGAGGGCGTAGCTGAGCTCCTGGCGGGTGCTGTTGTACTGCTGGCGGAGGGCGTGCATCTCAAGCACGAGGGCGTCCCACTCGTTCTGCAGCGCATGGAGGAGCGCGGGGATCGACGAGTGGCTGGGCGGCCGCGGGGGCGCGTTGCGCGGGCTGGCGTCGATGGCCACGAGGTCGCTCTCCTCCAGCGCGTCGCCCGTGACGGGGTCCGTGCCGTTCTCGGCAATGTACTTGACGATCAGCCGCCGCTCGTAGACCTTTTTCGACTTGACCGACACGACGGGCTCCACAGGCGGCTCGCCCGAGATTGCGCAGAAGAACATTTTGGCGAGTTGACAATGGCGCCTGTGTTTGGCAACGCCGCTGATTGTGCGTGATTGTGTGTGATTGTGCGTAATTGTGCGTGCTTGTCCTGCTGGCCCTCATTTGCCCCCGCTTGCCCTCGCTTGCCCTCATTTGCCCCCGCTTGCCCTGCTTGTCCTCGCTTGCCCTCATTTGCCCCCGCTTGCCCTGCTTGTCCTGATTTGCCCCCGCTTGCCCCTGCTTGCCCCGCCCACCGCCCCTCATGTCCGAAAAGCAGCAGCGCCTCGTCTCCGCCATCCTCGAGTTCCTCAACAACTCCATCGCAGACGGCACCGTTGCCGCAGACGACAGAGAGGGCCTCGAGGTCGCCAGTGCGTGCCCCCCCGCCCCCCGCGCACCCGCTCACCCTCCCCAGTCCAGTGCATCGGCGAGGCATTCAGCGTCGATCCCTCCGACAAGCAGCAGGCCGAGCGCCTCTCCGTCAAACCCGCCACCCTCCAGAGCATCTTCGATGTCTTCCTCAAGACCCGCGACAAGGTCGCCGCCCAGCCCTCCACCTCCGCCCCCAAGGCCCCCTCGCCCGACGACAAGGCCCAGGCAGACGCCCACAAGCAGCGCGGCAACTCCCTCATGTCCGCCAAAAAGTACGACGACGCCATCTCCGCCTACACCGACTCCGTCGCCCTCGATCCCACCAACCCCGTCTACTACTCGAACCGCGCCGCCGCATACTCGAGCAAGGGCGACCACCTCGCCGCAGTCGGCGACGCAGAAAAGGCCATCGCGCTCGATCCCAAGTTCATCAAGTCGTACCATCGCCTAGGGTATGTCCCCTCTCCTTCCCCGTGCCGCCGTCCCACATCCTCTGCCCAGCCACGCGTACTGGGGCCTCGGCGACACCGACAAGGCCATCGAGGCGTACAACCGCGGCCTCGTGCAGGATCCCGACAACGAGAGCCTCTCGCAGGCCGTGCAGGCCGCCAAGAACCGCATCGCCGCAACCTCCCAGCCCGCCACCACCACGAGAGAGTCCAATCCCGACGCCGCGCCTGCCGACATGGCGAGCATGCTCGGCGGCATGGGCGGTGGCGCAGGCGGTCTCCCCGACCTCGCGGGTCTCATGAACAACCCGCAGATGAGGGCCATGGCGCAGCAGCTAGCATCCAACGGCGGTCTCGCTAATCTCATGCAGAACCCCGCTGTTCAGAACATGGTTCGATCCCCTTTCAGTTCGCGCGAGTACCCTCTCAGTTCTCCCTAGATGAACCGGATGCAGGGCGGCAATATGCCTTCCATGGAGGAACTGATGAGCGATCCCACTCTTCGGGACCTGTGAGTGTTCTTTGTGCCTTGCTGACATGTACTGATCTGTCTCAGGGCAAGTAAGTTTGGCGCCGGCCCCGGAGCTGGCAGATCTTGAGATGTCGACTAGAGAATAAGACAATGAATATAATAGGCTTGTCTACTTGAGTCATACCAGCTGGCCCCAGGTCACCTATCATTGTACAAAGATCTACTAAACGCTGGACAACTAGAGAATAAGACAATGAATATACTATCCTCTGCGGTGAAGTCGGCACGACCCTCTAGTCGACAATCTCTGATGTATCCGCAATTCCCGTGATTTTTGCTGTGATTCTTTGCCAGTATGTATATCTTATAAAAAGAACCATTCCTGAAGTTGAATGGGGGGAAAATACCTCGAAATCGTGGAGTCCCTTCTTGGTTGTTTGTCACTCATTTGTCACGCCTGCCGAAACCGACCATCAATAAAATTTGATCGTAAAACGCAATGAGAACACGCGTATATCTGTCTTTCAGGGTTGTTTTCTGTAAGCCGCCACAGAAAAGACCATCATACATCCTTGCAAGATAGATACTCCAGCTTCCTTACCCTGTTCATATGTATAATCTCCGGTCTCAGGTATGGCCGGAACAAGCAGTAGCATGCTAACTGATCTTTTGATACAAATCTTTCTCGTAGATAGATTAGGTCGGCTAAATACAGGCTTCCAACTTCAAATGAAATGCGGGAGTGCGAGTGTCAACGAGAAACAGCAAGCTCTACCCGCCGTGAACGCCTCGATCGTGTTCCCAGGCGGAGACTGAAACGGCACACCTCGCTCAGTTTGCGTCTATAATTGCATTGAACTGCCCTACCAGCTGGCCTCAGGTTCGCATCTATCATTGCATCGAACTGCCCTACACCTGTCCATTATACATCAAAGATCTACTAAAAATTACTATGAGGTTACAACAATGACATGTATGAGATTCACATGAGCGCCCGAGCTTGAAAGTTGAATCTCCAAGTAGCCGGTCCCAGACTGGCAGATGTACCCAACATCATCTGTCGATTTTTCGACTTTGGAGGAAGGACCTGGTCTGGGTCCGGATAGATAATATCGCAAGCATCACCTGTTCGACAAGAAAACAGAATTTATTGCACCTTGCGTTGCATCTTCCTTGTTTTCGACGGCAGCTGACGAGCGAGCGCCGGCGGGACCGTCGACAGCTGCGCAGGCTGTTCCTGCGGATGGCCCTACAACCCCACACGTAAGTCCATCCGAATAACCGAGGATAAAAAAGGGGGAACACTCGCATGCTTCATATGGTACCGAAGACCGCTCGACTGTCGATATGCTTTGAAGCAGTGAGGATGCTGGCATACATGCAACCTGGTATTGTCCTCGCCGTTCGCGGCCTCGCTGTCCGACTCTGGCGCCGAAGGCGGCTCCCCGATGCCGTCGCTTTGGCTTTGCGAGAATTTACAAGATAGAGCGGTCTGATAGTGTGCCGTCGAGCTATGCGCTGACAGTAAGCCTGATTACAGCAGGACCGCAAACGCAAAAACTCACAGCTGCAGGTGGTATTGAAGGCCGTTTAGGTTCTACGTAGATCGCGCGTCAGTTAAACTTGGGGGCGCGCATGTCGTCATGGGAGCGTACCTTCCAGGACTTGCCGCATCCCGCCAAGGCGCATCTGTAGGGCTTGTTACCGACGGCACTCCTCATATCTGCCGCATGGACACTCTTGGTGTGCTCGAGCAGTTCTCTGGACGTGGCGTAGCATGCAGATCCGATAGATGTATCTAAAGGCCAACATGATTCTCGTCCGCATGCATATGGTAGGATCGAAGCACTGCGTGCGCAAGGCTTGAAAATGTAGCTACGTACCAAACGAAAACTTGTGCTTACTCTGATGTCAGTGACAGCGACGAGGAGAGACGGAGCGGCTTCTCGGTGAAGCCAATGTTTCTACCTGTTCGACTTCTTGTGCGCGGTGAACGTCGATCTAGAAAGTTTGCTGCGTGCTCGTTCGTAGATATATCAATAGGGGACGGGTTAGGCGATGAGGAGCCAGACAAAGGAAGGGGAAAGTCGTATGGCGTGGAGTGAGTAGAGGATGTGTCAGTACCAAGCTGGCCGTGAGCAGAAGCCGGCGAAGAGATAGAGCTAGGCATGATAGGCGACCATTGGCGCGCTTCGACCACGGGAACAACATTGATATCAATCGGGGTGGTGTTGTCGCTTTCAGGATATTGAAATATACCGTTGTCATCAAAGTGAACTCCCAGGAATATTTGCGACAAGTCGGTGCTGTGCATAAAGTTGATAGGGAAATCATCTTTTGACGTTGGGTTCGAGTTGAACCCGGAAACTCCAGTTCCATCAGTTTGGTCAGGGATGAGTGGGGATGGAGGCTCCGATCCTGTGCAGGGGGCGGGTAGCGATTCAGAGACCTGCGGGTCAACAGATAGGGCCGCACACAGAGAAGAGGATGAAAATTGGAAGGGCGCCACATCCGGTGTGATATGAGTAACATCAGGCGTTGGGGATCGGAAAGACCGAAAGGAGCCCTCTTCACCAGGAAAACATGGATACGCCTCGGGCGGATAGTACGGGTAGGTTGGAGTCCAATTCGTAAACTCCGTCGCTTGTGAGGTGTCAGTAATTTGTACATCTGCTACGTCTACAATCTCGTTTGGAACAGGATCGTAAAGGGTTCTTGTTCGCCTTTTTGAAAGAAGTCGATGCCTGAATATCGACCCGTCAGCGAACTAATTGGTCGGGAGATGCGATGACACTTGATGTCACCTATTCCGACATCCAAGTCCGCTACGCTGGAGCTCTTGGCCCACCTGACCCCATTTCCCTCCGATTTTCTCATAAATTTCCATCAATCTCGCGTCTTCTTCTGGCGTCCACTCGTCCTTTTTTAGAGCCGGATCCAAAGCCTCTCGGTACCGCTTGGAACACGCGTCGTCAGTCCGACCTGGGATGTCTCGCGCAATCGTAGACCACTTGCTTCCGTGAATGTTGTACAGAGAAATTAACAAATCATCTTCTGCCGCCGTCCATGCAGACTTCTTTATCGTGGGGGAGAGAGAGTGAAGCCAGCGCTTGAAGAAATGAACAGATTGACAAGAAAGTAGTGCTTTGCCTCTACCTTCCTGCAGGCTTTGTTGGTCCGACCAGGGACAAGGCTCGCCACCCTTTTCCAGTTCTCTTGTTCTCCATGGACTTGGACTGCATTGGTCAATAATGAATCTTTGATATACATTATGAGTAAGAAACACCGCAAATTCTCTGTGATAGTTCCACCTTCTTCTTCGCTCCAAGGTCGGCTGGGATTTCTTTCAGCCATGGATACCTATAATCACGAGTGCATGACAAGCAGCATGGGAGGTGAGGATGAGAGAGTCTGTGACACTCTGCAGTCACACTGGTTTGTTTGACAATGCAGAGTCACGCCACACCAACTTCAACTCGGTCATGTCATTAGCGCTTGGATACTCCTCAGGCGAAGATGAAGATCCAGCCATCATAGCAAAGGACGCGTTTAACCTTGCGTCTCTACCAGCAGTCAAGAAACCTCGTACAGAACCATCCTTAATCTCAAATGAAGCACCCCATGCTGCACCCAATGTCCTGTCAGAGGTTTGTTCTCATTCTTTCACGGTGCGTTTAGTACTGAAAAGGCAATATAGGACCCCCTCAACCAGACATCACTGGTAACGCGACCTACAGACACGCAGATGAACGTCAACATACCGTTCAATGACATGATACTACCTGTCCAAGGACCACAAAATCCGTTCGGTGATCGCAACCGCTTTCTCAATCAGAACGCACTCGCTGGTCATGTTGAAGAGCAATCAATGACAGAACACGCATTTCGCGCTCAGCACTTGACACATTCTATCCTTGGATATTCAGCCAATCCTTCTGTTGACCCCAATGCCCCCGCTATCTTGGGCTCACTCGAGAGTGCGCAGTCCAATGGATATGCTACAATAGATACACTCCGTGCGACACGAAGCCAACGGAAAGAGTTGAAGCGGAAGCGGAAGACTAAGGGCGATTTGGAAGTTGTAGATGGGGATGGGGCGTATGTCGGACCCTGGGCTTCGTGGGAAGGAGAGGAACCCCAGACCAGCTTTTTGGCCGGAGTTGAGGTTACAGAGGAGGGCGCTGAGGAAGAGGAGGAGGAGGAGGAGGAACCCGCGGTCATCAAGAAGGCGAAACCCAAACGCGGTGCTGTCGGTCAAGAGACATCCGTTTTCCATGGAAAGTCTATGACTGATTATCAAGGACGGACATACATGTCTCCGCCTGTGGCGGAAGCTCCAAATCTTCTGGCAGAAGCAGGCTCTCAGGATTGTTTCATCCCCAAAGTTTGTATACACACTTGGACCGGCCATACACAAGGCGTGTCTGTCATTCGCACGTTCCCACAAACTGGACATATGTTCCTCAGTGGTTCCATGGATACCAAGATCAAGGTATGGGCGTCCTTTCTTTCCAGAATTCTGGTGGTTTATAAATACTGCTTTTCAGCTTTGGGATATTTACACGCATGGCAACTGCCTGCGCACATTCCATGGCCACACAAAAGCTGTGAAAGACCTTTGTTTCTCTAACGATGGGCGTTTGTTCCTTTCTTGTGGTTATGATCGTCAAATGAAACTCTGGGACACTGAAACTGGCCAGTGCCTGAAAAGGTTTAGTAATGGCAAGATACCTTATGTCATTAAATTCCATCCGGATGAAGATAAGCAGCATATTTTCTTGGCTGGCATGTCAGACAAGAAGATCGTTCAGGTAAGCATCTTTTGATAGTTTCCATACTCAATATGTTAATATCCAATCATAGTATGATATGAATTCTGGGGAGATAGCCCAAGAATATGATCAACACCTCGGTCCTGTGAACACTATCACATTCGTCGACGAGAATCGAAGATTCGTGACAACTTCCGATGACAAAACAATCAGGGCTTGGGATTATGATATTCCCGTCGTGATCAAATATATTGCCGAACCTCATATGCACTCCATGCCAGCTGTCACTCTTCACCCATCTAGTAAGTCTGGCCCATTCGAAGGGTAGTGCATCATTTAAACATTCCCATAGACAAATATTTCGCAGCGCAATCACTCGATAACCAGATACTCATCTATAGCACTGACAATTTCCGCCAAAATCGCAAAAAACGGTTTGCGGGGCATTCAGTCGCCGGATACGCTTGCCAAGTAGGCTTTTCACCGGATGGCAAGTGGATTAGCAGTGGCGATGGGGAGGGCAATGTCGTTTTTTGGGATTGGAAGACTGGACGTATAAAGTCACGGATGAAGGCTCATTCTAAGGTTGTCATCGCCCATGAGTGGCTTCCTCATGAGACGGTAATTCTTTCCTGCAACGACGTGGTAGTTCTGTACTCAAGTCCACACAGTCCAAAGTGATCACAGCATCTTGGGATGGTCTTATAAAATTATGGGTACGTATATCGCGTTGTCTCATGTCCTTGAGCTTAATAAATTCACAGGATTAAGTTCTCATGTGTATGTATTACTAGAACAATATCATCTGATATTTGGATTCTGGTCTTTTAAGCGTGAAACCATAGTTATCAAATCGTCCATCCACGGTTCCCGAGCCCCGATTTCCTGAGTCTCTTGTTCTCCGTATGTTGATCTTTATTTAACGAATATCCCCATCTCCAGCGTGTTCGCCGTCCAGGGTAAACATCCCCGTATGACAAAAAGCTCATGCTTAACTGCGTCAACAACTCTACTTACCCACTAACAGCCCAGACGGCTTTTGTCCAGAAGATGATGTCAAGTGCTGCGGTATCATTGTCATGGAAGACACGTTGACCTGCTAATAATAAGCCATATGATCGATGTCGCGTCCAGTACAACTAAGTCTAAGGCTGTGAGTTACAACGATCCTTGAATAGTTGGTGCAGCAGGACACGATCTAGATTTGTCTATTTTATACCCCGATACTCTAACATTCGTGGGGATCAATTCTTTAGTGCGGCCAAAACTAATCGGCCTCGATTTGATCTGACAATCAGAGAAGCTTGAACTTTGGCAGATGGGGATGAAAAAGATTTCTGCTATACAAGTTACCTGTCGCCCCGGCAGCGTGTTCTCCGAATGGTGAGATACCGTCGTGACTGCTATGTCGAGTACGCTGACAACGACATGTCAACATGCTGAATCGGGGGTTTGACCGCCCGGCAGATTGATGGTCTTTCAAGTTTCATGTGAACTTTGATGCATTTTTAACTCTTCCATTGCCCAATGTGGAACGTCACAACAAGACAAGTATACCACCGGAGTTCTTGCGGTCGAATTGATCTTCTCATGTCCAACCTATAAGTAGCGGCAGGGATTCCCTCATTATAGGTGTCAATTCGTCTCAAGCAGAAATGCTATTCATCAGCCGCTCCTCCGTCATTGTTTCTTTGCTCTTCGTAGCTGTTGTCTCTGCTCTGCCTGCTTCTCCTGTGAATATTCTGGCTCTGTGAGATTTCTCCGTGCTCACAATTTCTGCAGGTTGTCGACAGGGAGGCTGGAAGCGTTCGAGACTGGAAGCGAGACTCGGGAGATTTTGTTGGAGATGTTCTCTCTGATTTGAAGCGCGAGGCTGGCAGTGTTGACTGGAAGCGCGAGGCTGGCAGCGTTGACTGGAAGCGTGAAGCTGGAAGTGTCAGAGACTGGAAGCGCGAAGCAGGGAGTGTGAGAGATTGGTAAAAGAGAATTTAGCTGGTGGGTCGGATAGGAATCACCCATGTTAGCTTTTTACTCGGTCTAATACTTACAAAAGGTACCACTCGACAATGACGTCGGATTACTATCTTAAGACCACTCGTTTCAACCAGTGCCATATACGGTTACTTTCTTGAAATGTCGCTCATTACAGTTGTTTCTTTCTTTATTCTGATGTTGTCCTCGATCTTGATGTACTTGTCGTCGACCTATAGGACTACTAGTCCTCGTATACGGACTTTCTAGTTGTATTGGAATTATATTGAAAGAGAATGAATATTCCAGGTCTCCTAGTTATTGGGTGGCGTGAGAACAGTGTGTAACGCGTAAATTATCAATGTCGCGCCAGACCACGTGTCGAACGCGACTCTGACCATCACCATGTCCTTTCTTGATGATTCTGTCCCCCAAGATGACCAGATGCGCGACCGTAGTCGCGTACTCGAGGAGTTCTTAGAATCTGACTCGCCAATCTATAACTACAAGGACGATATTCATCGAATGCTTCGGAACGATCACACGCGCCTCATCGTCAATATTGACGATCTACGTGACTACAACCGCGAATTCGCCGACGGACTCTTGAAACATCCCACAGATTTTCTGCCCGCGTTTGAGGATGCACTTTCCAACATCGTTCAACGCGTTCATGATGCTGAGAAACACGAAGTTTCCAGCAAAACTTATCGAATTGGTTTCAGCGGCTCCTTTGGCGACCACCACATTAGTCCCCGAACGCTACACGCAGCTCAGCTTGGAAAGATGATATCCTTGGAAGGTATTATTACGCGATGTTCCCTTGTTCGACCCAAAATGCTCAAGTCTGTCCACTATTGCCCCGAAACGAATCTCTTCCTTTCGCGCGAATACCGTGACGCGACTACTACATCCAACCTCCCTCCTACGTCCTCCATACTGCCTCAAACCGATGACGACGGACATCCACTCCAAACTGAGTACGGTTTTTGTGTCTTCAGAGACCATCAACGCATAAGCATCCAAGAAATGCCTGAACGCGCCCCAGCAGGACAACTTCCTCGTAGCACAGACATAATTTTGGACGACGATCTCGTTGACAAATGTAAACCAGGTGATCGGATTCAGCTGGTTGGTATCTATCGCAGTGTAGGAGGAGGGTCAAATGGTGCATTTAAGTATGTGAGCCATGAAATAGTTCATCTTCTCAAACTCTGATATATGTTAGATCGTTGATTCTTGCAAATAACATAATCCTTCTCTCTTCGAAGATAGGAGGAGGTATCGCTCAAACACCACTCACGGATACTGATATCAGGACTATCAATCAGCTGTCTAAACGGTCTAATATCTATAATTTGCTCTGTGAATCTCTGGCACCCTCAATATATGGACACGAATACATCAAGCGAGCAATACTGTTGCTTCTACTTGGGGGCGCCGAGAAAAACTTGCCTAATGGCACTCATATTCGAGGAGATATTAATCTTCTCATGGTTGGTGACCCATCCACAGCTAAATCCCAATTATTGCGTTTCGTACTTGGCACAGCGCCCCTGGCGATAGCTACTACCGGACGAGGAAGCTCCGGCGTCGGATTGACTGCAGCAGTCATTACTGACAAGGATACCGGAGAACGGAGACTGGAAGCGGGTGCAATGGTGTTGGCAGATCGAGGTGTTGTATGCATCGACGAGTTCGATAAGATGTCAGACGTCGATCGTGTGGCTATTCACGAAGTGATGGAACAACAAACCGTGACTATCGCCAAGGCTGGCATTCACACGAGCTTGAATGCTCGATGCAGTGTTGTCGCCGCTGCCAATCCGATCTATGGCCAGGTGGGCTGCTCACTTTTTAACGCGATTAACATCATTAAAAGCTGACACCCCTGTTTCAGTACGACATCCATAAGGATCCACACAAGAATATCGCACTTCCAGACTCTCTCCTTTCACGTTTTGATCTCCTCTTCATCGTGACGGATGACGTTGAAGAAGAACGTGATCGCAAAATTGCTGATCACGTACTCAGGGCACACCGTTATCTCCCACCTGGTGTCGAAGAAGGTTCACCTTGTCACGACATCCTTGATCAATCTTTATCGGTCGATGGTCCCAATGTTGCAGGTGAAGGGGACGCTGTTGACACCAGTCCTTTTGAGAAGTTCGACCCGCTACTGCACATTGGTGTATCACACCAGAAATCTGGGAGAACTACCAGAAGTACTCATAACAAGACGAAGAAAAAAGAGATCCTAAGCATTCCTTTTGTCAAGAAGTACATCCAGTACGCAAAGAGCAAACCTGCTCCTGTCTTAACAAAAGGCGCTGCAGACCACATCGTTCAGGTATATGCCTCCTTGCGCAACGTTGACCTGGAAGGTAACAACAAGAAGGTGTGTGCCACTGCCTGTTGAGCAGTTTAGATAAATAAGCTGTTACTTGGCCTAGACCTCCCCGTTGACAGCTCGTACACTTGAGACGCTAATACGCCTTGCGACTGCGCATGCAAAGGCGCGTTTATCGACAAAAGTCGAGGAAGCCGATGCAAAACAAGCAGAGGAAATTATGCGGTTTGCGTTATTTAAAGAAGTACCCAAACGGCAGAGGAGGAAGAAGCGAAAGTTGAATGACGGTGGTGCCGCTCGTAAAGGTGAAGATCGAGAAGGGTCTGAAGATGCAAGTGATGAGAGTGACGACGAGATCGATGTTCCGGTCGAAAGGATGACAATACCTCCACCGCATGCCCCGTCACCGACACACACTCAGCCAGCGCGAGATCCTGTCTGGGGAGATGACAGCCAGGTCTCTCAGATGGATACCAGCCAACCTGAGATATCGGCGCTCTCAGGTCCGGGAAGCGACGGGAATATACGTCCGGAGAGGTTTGTAACGTTTCAAATTCTTCAGGTGACGGCGCTGATCTTCCCTCCAACAGGTTGCAATTCTTCCGATCCCGATTGGCCAGTATCTTTGCAACACTTCTACAGGATGATGAACAGATTTTCTTGACGGACCTTCTTAAGTTCGTCAATGAGGGATTGACGACGGATAGCCTCTTTGGGACAGCGGAGGCTACTGCGGCCTGCCAAATCATGCAAGATAACGAGGAGCTGATGATCAGCGATGGAATTGTTTACAAGATATGATTAGGAAGTTAGTTTCAAGTAGCTGATCTTCGCTGTAACTTCCCAATTCGATGGACCAACTTGCTTTCAACATCAGCTCTGCTCCAAGCTTCAGAAGTGTGTTGGCATGTTGACTAACCTCGAAAAGGAAAAATCAATGTCGTTACCGCCTCACATTGCATCAACTTACCTTTCCCTTCCTTTGTCTGCATGTTGTCAACAGTTGTAGATCAAAGATGGACAACAAACTACCCCAGCTGAATTTCAGTGCATATCTCTTGACTTATTACAAAGCGACTTGTCTCGAACACTAGTTTTGTTCTAACTTGGAAATGATGTCAGGACTAAGATGGTGATGGACCGTCGTGTGAACTAGTCCAGGTCCTGCAGCTTTCACTTCTCTTTCTGCGATCATGGCGGACTTTGGGATAGGAGTGGCCAGTGGCGTGGCGTTTGAAATCGTAAAATCCATTGTTGCTTACGCAAAGGTCAGGAATCGCATAACCCGTCCTGGCCCTTAATACTAAGGCCCACCACAAGGAAGTTCAAATCAACAAAGCTCAAGCTAAACAGTTGAGCAAGAACTGCGAAACCAGGCTTGATCAATACACGTTGAATTTTCAGAGAGTTGTAGCAAATGTTGAGGGCCTCGCTCGCAGCCCTTCGTATGATATGTATGTATTGCATTGTAGAAGTCATTGATAATCACCCATCATTCGCAAAGCCTAGACAACTCGTTTAAAGAATTTACAAGGTCAGCTTTCTTGGTCTTGTTTGAGACGACATTTCCTACATGTTACAGTGTCCTTCGAACCCTCGAGGCTGACATGGAGAAGTGGGCCAAGCTTGGCTTCTGGCAAAGACTGGCCCAGAAAAGAGAGATGGAATGTTCCATCCAAGCGTTCAACAGAGACCTCGACGGAGCCTGGCAAGTGTATCAGGTCAGAACCCCTGCATGATACGGGATATCTATCTCATTAATTGCTCATTAGAACCACCTGGCACTGCAGTCGCTTGCAGTCGCGTCCAACTTAGAGGCCATCCTACTGCAGGCAAGACTGGAGGACGCGCAGAATGACGCAGAGTTGATGAGTAACACGGCCAAGACGCTGAAAAAATACGGTCGTCCTATCACGACATACGTTGGAATGTCGTGCATGGATATTGCAGCCGAGGTCCGTGTTGAGAACTTTCTCGAGGTTTTGATTAAATCGTTTCATGACTGTACTAGTTTCGATGGAGTAATTTGGATGAAGATCCAAAACTAAAGCAAGCTCGTAGGGAGTTACGTGAAGCTTTGGAGTCTTACGAAGGATCTGACCTTCCTTACGGAATCGATTCCTCTGAACTTACTCTAATGTATGAGCAACCAGTTCGCATGAGTGCGAACTCGATGTTATACAAAGGATTAAGGAAAGGAGCGACCGTTGCGATCAAGAAATTGAGGTTTGAAGGGTATACCGATGATCTTGCCGGACAGATTAATACTGTTTTCAAGGTACGACATGCATGTTGCAAATATCGCGCAAGTTGAAACAGATTTTCAGCGTATCACTCATGAAGCAGACATGTGGAAAGATCTTAATCACCCCAATATTATGAAATTCCTGGGTTGCTGTCGACCTCAAGGTGAATTCCCATTTTTGGTATCACCGTGGATGGAACACGGCGATGCTCGCACTTATCTGCATGCTCATCCCGATGGTGATTGCTTGAAATGGGTCAGTACATATGATAACGAATAATGAAAGAAGATTTAACCCTGATACGCAGATGTACGTATTTCGAGTCATCTATCTTGTAACTCGATTTTCTAGTCTCTCTGCAGGGTGGAAGTTGCTGAAGGATTAAAGTACCTGCACACTTTCCAACGGGCTGACTCCTCGATTATTGTTCCTATCGTCCACGGAAGTCTTCGAGGTGTGCGTAGAGCATGCAATTGTGTTGGAAAACTCATCATCCCAATCAGAACTTTTGAAACTAGAGCCATGTTCTCTTGGATGACAAACTGAACGCTCTTTTGAGTGATTTTGGAATATCTCACCTCCTAAACCAAACATACCCGAATAGCAGGTAATGATTTGAAAGAGATAATATTTGTCATTTCACTGATCTTCATTCTGCTAATTAAGACCACCGCGAGAACAATGGCCCGCACCCGAAGTATTAAGTGGGGAAACTCCTCGCATTGAATCTGACATTTTCTCATTTGCAAGCCTGGCAATCGAGGTGAATACCAGCAAATGCTATACATAGCACTAGCTGATTTGTATAGCTGATCACAAATAGCGACCCTTTCAAGGAAATAAAAAATCACTTGAAGCTTGCAGCAAATGTTCGTAAAGGAGATACACCTCCATTCCCTTCCCAGCCTCACAGGGGCTTGGAGAGCGAGGGATCTGCGTTGTGGAATCTGATGCTGAACTGTTGGCAGTTCGAACCCAAAGAAAGGCCTACTATAGAAGAAGTGACGGTAAGGATGAAGGAAATTTATCAAGAGGTGCAAGAAGTAACTAGTAATCCTCGATCGTGCGATCATGTAGACTACTGTATTCTCTAAGAGAGGTGGTGGAATGACCACTCTCTGAGCCCTGAAGTCGAGAATGTGAAACGCGGAAGAATGATCTATTAATGATTACAATCTTCCCTGCGGCGAAGGGTTTGAAGGACTTCCCCGCGTCCCATCTCAAGTGGGCCTACCGCTTGCACCATGGCAGCGTCCCACTCTTCGTCAGTCTGTGAGCCAAATGCAACACTGATTACAGCTGACCATGCATCACCCTCAAAGCTTACCAGGCTCGCTGCCTGGAGTAGCTTTGTCCATGGCGCATCAATCCTTGCTCTGCCACCTGGAAGAGTCCCACCTAACGCAGTGCGGCAGGTTCCAATCCATAGCTCACATTCTGCATGAATATTTTTCCCTTCTTTCAGATCAAATCGGCCGCGATAAAGGATTTGACGATGCAGGATGTGATCGGCCAACCTCGACGTTACTCTCCGGTAAAGGTTCGTCAATATAGCTTTGGACATGTTCATTCGCAGAAACGTAAGATGAGATGAAAGAAGGGCGATTGGCGCCAAGAATGTTTGAGACAAGGAAACCTCATCCACTTGATCTGACTGTGTATCAGGTTTGGGTCTATGAGAGACGGAGTATGAGCTAGAGCAATCTCAGGAAGATGCTGACTTACGATGAAGATAGAGTTAAAAAATGAACTTTGAGTAAACTCTCGATTTCACCACAGATCTGTTGAACGATCATACCCTCTGCCCGGTTGATAAGGCAATCGTATCGGGTGAGAACTTCATCAAATAGGGTGTCTTCAGGAACTTCGCTTCCTTCAACTTTAGGATCTGGAAGTAGAGGATTTGTCATTGCTATCTTGCGTAACTCGTATTTGTGGTTGATTTCCGTCCAAAGTTCAAGGAAAAACTGGTCGGCCACACCTCAGCAGTGCCCACAGATACCTGAAAAGACCATTTACCAATTCTTCAGCCCAACCGCGCATCACCATCTCGATATACTTAGCGCTTAACAGAGCTTTGCACAATCGTTGGACTCCCTCGACACCACTAGTTAGACCCCTGTTATCAACATGAACACGACCATCCTCCTTTCCTAGGCCAACGCTAAGGGCGCCGGGAACAGCTCGGACAAGAGCAGACGATAGGGTTTCAAAAGCATCGAGAGAAGCCGTAATCCGGCCGTGATAGGAATCAAGGAGAGGCAACTGCACGGAAGTCAAGAAGCTGATACGTTGGATGGACCGAGGCAACGGAGAATACCGATCTGTACGTAGATAGGTAGTGAATTGACACTGTAAAGAAAGAAAAGAATCGACTCATTCACCTGTTACTTGTTCAATCAATGCACATATTCTACGGGCCGAATGAGTCGCTTTATAATCCCCGGGGACATCTTGCTCCTCAGCACCTGCCACGAGCCAAGCATCAGATGCGCTAATGATCTCATGGTATTGCTCCTCTGCAACTACGAAAGAAAAGCTGAAGTTACGGAATGACCTCGGCTAAGAAAGATACATACATCTCTGTTCGCCTTGCAACCATGCTTCGAACCACTCAGCATTTCCAAGAATCATCCCGCTTGCTCCTTCCCATTTCTCTTCAGATCCGAGCTGCTTAGGTGCGAATGTGTCCTGTAATAGGAACCCCTCATCCAGAAGAGCGGCATCGAAGGCAAGTGCTTGATAGATCGTATGGGCCAGCAAGGAAGGGTGTGGAAGGAGCGCGGGAACCGTTTGCCTGAGCTTACGTGACAATATTGGCAATAAAAGACGAGTAAATTCGCGCTAGTCGATGTTTAAAATTTCCGTGAACCATCTGCAAGTGTGAGACAATTACCCAAGCGTTTATATTACGATAATCCGAAGAGTCCAATAGTCTTTGTACAACCGTTTCCATGAACGTTCGATGCTCATGAACAACATTGAGAATGTGCGTGAAATACCATTCGGGCTAGATCTGACGGCTGAGACAATTTTCTTGAACTGTTGACAGTGACACACCTTATCCAATCTGTTCGTTTGCCTGGCACGATCAAAGTGGTACTTGAACCTCAAAGCAATAGGGCGAACAAGTGCTTGTAGAGGGTAAAGACCGTTTCCCGTTGCAGAGGTACAGGTTTCCTGGTCAACGTGGTTTTTGTCACCCCTGGGCTTTAGTGCTTAGTCTAGCATTTTCTCGCCGAGAAAATTGACTTGCCAATTTTGGAATGTCAACAAGTTGCGAAAGGCATGTTCAAACTCGGCTCTATCTCCCACGGAAGCCGATGGGTAATCAACAGCGGTAGGCCAACCAATCTTTTCAGCGCTTGCATTCAGATGCCTCATTGACTTCATCAGACAAAGTACTTGACGATATCCAGCTGGACTCACCCTGAAAGGATGTCTCGAATGTTTGCCCACGTCCTCTCGAGAGAATTTTCCATAAACAAGACCAGATTCATAGTCTCATCATTGGAACCGACTTTCACTTTAGAGCAGACGTCGGTAACCTTCTTGACAAATGCTTGTAAAGCTTGGTATTCTTTGAGAGAAGCTGCCGAGATTGTGAGCTTTGAACCACGAATCTGTTCCGCAGAGCGTTCGCTAGAATGACAATCAATTAGCGTTTTCCGAGACCAAATTATCCAACCATCCCTCACCTCAGCCTGAGAGTCTGCTCTATGATATGAACATAACCCTTCACGCTCTGGAGCTCCCTCAAATTTCGATGTAAGGTTTCTATATCCTCGAGGAGGGTAGAATCACTTTCACCCGCTGATTGAGTAGATACCAGCTCTTGTGAAAGCTCATTAAGATCATCCGTTAGCGAATGTCGCAGAAGCGACAATTCTTGCGCGGTCAGGATGTGTGATTCGGCTGCTGTACGGGTATCTGCCGATAGAGTTGCCACCCTGGACCGAGATAACGAAAACTAGACTACCAGCATACTGAGTATAGTCCTTATGTCTACGAGCATTCGGGACGCACTCTGCTTTGGAGATCATCATTACGCCGCTGTGCTTCTACCACGAAAGTCACGAGTTGATCGAGGTCGTCTAAGCTCTGAAAGCGTGTGTTGAGAGATGTCACCAATTTCTCTTGGGTTTTGCGAAGGTCTGGAGGAGTTCTGAGTGTTCTAATTTGCACCGAGGTCATTGGTCTTGGCAGATCGGTGCTGTCACATGTAAATCACACTCAGTCACTCCGCTGTACTCATACATAAACTAACTACACACGCCAAGGCATAAACTTGCGCACAAAGTTCATCAGCCTTGAACATCTTGACGTCGGCGCGTGGTCTGAACTAGCTTTTATGGCAATAACCAGTCGTCCTCATCGCGTGCTTAGCTAGTCATATGTCTGCAATGACCCATCCTTATTCAGGAGCTTGAGTCTGCTGCTTTCAAATCTTTCGTAAATCACTCACGCTCATGTATGCTGAGTATCAACAACTGAATTTGGAGTTTCCCATTCGCCATCATGTCTAACTACCTCGAGTTTCCTCCGCGCAATCAACGCTATGTTGCGTCTTTTGACAAGGGTGGACTGGCCTTACCACCAGCGAAGCAATACATCGTTGGTTTGTGTCATGGATAATACAACGGTATTATATGACAATTTCATTTGCAGTGACTTGCATGGATGCCCGTGTCGAGTGCGACTGACCTTGCACTATTATGGTTTGCAATCTAAAGACGGTCATCATAGACCAGCAAGCCAACTGGGAATTGAACTCGGAGATGCTCATGTCATTCGCAATGCAGGGGGTTGTGCGTAAGTAACTTCTTTGAGAACCCTGCATACGACCCGTAAAGATCTTTTCATTATTTAGCAAGGATGCTCTCCGTAGTATTATAATTTCGCAGCGGCTCCTTGGCACACGAGAAATTGCGGTCTTTCGCCACTCTGGTTGTGGAATGTTGGCATTTACAACTGATCATCTTCGCCGTATCGTCAAAGAGGCAGACCCAGGAAATACAGCTGTTGTTGAGGCTGTGGATGAGATTTCTTTTTTAGAGTTCTCAGACCTTGAGAAATCAGTCGAAGATGATGTTAAGTTTTTGGAGGAGCATCCCTTGGTCCTCAAAGGTACAGTGGTCACAGGTTGGATTTACCATGTAGAGACTGGCAAGGTATTGTCCTTTCACATGGACCGCCAAAGTCAGTTTCATTTACTAATAACTTACTAAGGTTTCTCGGATCGTTTGAGTTGTATAGATACAACGTAGCTACAAGACATACTGAACCACCACGGCAAAACCAGTCCTTGTCCACAAGTCAGTTGTTGGTTTGAGGTGCAGTGTGGTCTGCATATCTCAACTACCAGATCCCGTCTGCGACGCCATTAGTAATTTGCATACTGAAAATCCAAATCCTAACCTTGTCCTACCAGTCTTACTCTCATGTCATGTATCTCCCCACCTGAATCATGTTAATGTTCGTTTGACATTCAATATGAGAACTTTGTTCAAAGGAGTTATCGACTTCAGGCTTCCCTGACCACCATACTCAGGTACCACTCTCTCCAGTCATCAAGCCATTCTTTATACCTCAGGGTCACAACAGTGGCTGTGACCACTATCTTTACGCTACCGTAGTAATATCTAGGTATGAGCAGCTTAGGACGTAGTCACGACACAGCTGTGAATCATATCATTTGCTATCGTGTCCGATGCGTGCCAAGATCGATCAAACGAAACAAACTCACTAGTTTTTACACATGTAACAACATCATTATAGTATTCTAACCGAAACCTTCGATTTCCTGCTCATTGAAGCCATGTCTGCTGCTGGCTCTCGACAGCGACTTGTCTCTCCATTTGAAGATCACGCAGATTTTGATGAACTACCTGAACAACTAGAACAAGCTGAGAAAGCTGCACTAGAAAAACTCATATCATTATCCCCACCTCCCAGTCGGCCTGTGATTGCCATCGACCTTGATGATGTCCTCAGTCAAACGAATCAAATGGTCGCGGATTGTGAGAATCATCTTCTCTCATATGTCAGCTGGATCGAGCTTTTCTCTAGGGCATAATGTAGAGTACGGAACGAACATGGATATCTCGATGTTCTATTGTAAGCGTCACATTCAATCTTACATTTTAGTTGACAGCCTCGAATTGGAAGAAATGGTTAGATTATTACTATTGGAAGGTATAGCCTGACGAATGATTCAAGATGAATATGGAGCTCATGCCACCACTTAAGAATCCGTTCTGGGGCACACCGACAGAAACATCGATTAAAGTGGAAAAATTCTATGAGACAGATCTAATATTCAAGACCAAAGTTGTTCCAGGCGCACAAGAAGGAGTACGAGCATTGAAAGAAATGGGATTTAGATTGGTGATTGTTACAGCCAGAGCGGAGGATAAAGCAGATGAGAGTTGGGAGTGGGCAAACAAACACTTTCCAGGTGACTGAACAATCTAATGCAAGGACAACGTGAACTTTAACATCAAAGAAAGATCTTTTCGAGAGTATCATTTGTACCGGTCAGTTCAAGGATGCCCACAAAACCGGACATGAACTTGTAACAAAACTCAGTAAAGCACAGGTTAGAGACACGAAGACGACGAAGAATTTAACTGACAATCAATTTGCAGGTGTGCGCAGATCTGAAGGCAGTTCTTTTGATAGATGACTCTGTTGAAAATGCACTACAGTGCGCTACATACAAGGAACCAACACACGTTCTTTTGTTTGGAAATTACGAATGGAACAAGAGGGTGTCGGGTCCACAGGATGCTAAAGATGAAATGTCATTTGACCGGCGCCTGGAAGCGGGAGGAGGGACAGAATTTTGGAAGGATGAAATCGCCACAGTACCTGAAGGAGTGCCATTGACACGGATTAAGGACTGGGGTGAAGTCGTGTGTTGGGTTCAGGATGCCAAGTTGATCCCATCAGCCTGTGGTGTATAGCAATCCCAAACTTATCCGTAAGTGGAGCATTATCAGCAGGTTATAGGTGGTTGGCACGATATTAGGCAGAACCGATCCACGCGGATGGCTTGTGTTCATTCATGTTGTCTCTGCGGGACACATTGTAGCGGTTCGGTCCCCGCTATGGAAATGACTGACAGTATCAGAGCGTGGTTCACTCTGCATAACGGGTCACAGTATTGTAACGAGGTTTGTTCTAATGGAACAGGTAGTCCAACTGGTTCGTCGAGTGCAATTCCGACGTGTTCCATTTTAGGCAAAACGTTACACACATGGAGCTCCACGGGAACATTTTCTCGACATATGTCACAATGCGAGACTAAACTTGGCATGACATTGCCTGGCTGATGCAAGAGCCAACTGGTATTGATATATTTTGTAAAAGAACATCACTGCTACGCGTGTCTCTGTAGTACAACTCTGCAGCTGGCTTAAGAGGAATATGCCTCTATCATCGTAATGTCTACAGTTCAGCGTCGTCGTTATCTTCCACTTCTTCACTTGCAGCGTCGTCGCTATCTTTCAGGAAGATGGAGTCTTCACATCCAGGATTTGAACATTCCTCCACCCTGACAGCGCGGCCAAAGTCAATAAGAGATACCTTGCCGGTATCATCCTCTATAACGTTGCGTTCGTGGATGTCGTGATGGTGCCAGCCAGCGGCATGTATCAATTTGATTGTGGCTTGGATCGCAATGCTAAAAGAAGGCAATGAATTGGGATGAATCGACAACTGAAAAAGAGGGCAATACCAAATTCGTTTTATATGAATATCTTGTACCTGATTACCGCCATACTTGGTAAAGAGGATAATATAACCTTGCTTGTTTCCCGTGAGGACAGTGAATATGCCTCCAAGGGGAATCATGCCGGGAACTCCGCGCAGAGACAGCATCGCATCGCGTTCAGTAATCGACGCTGATTTTGCGATCCACTCGGCGTTTTTCCAAACAAAATCATCCTTGAGTGGAACGGTCCACTCGCGGCTGCTAGCCTTGGAAAAGGGTCCGAAAAGATTCCCCAAGTCTTCATCAAACCTTGAGGGGTCAATTAGACGTATGGAAACAATAGGTCAATCTTTACCTACACTTTCAATAAGCCAAAAAGTTTTCTTGTACCGATTGTGATTGAATGCAGCCTATTTCCTGTAAACGTATTCTTTGCCACCCTCCAAGCATCGTTTTTATTGTCAAAAACAACGCATGGAACCCGTATGAACATTGGAACTGGCCTCACAAGTCGCTGGTCTAACCAGGAATTGATGCCACCGTCGTAAATTTCTAGATAGGCGAGGGCCACATTTTCTTCGATGGGACGACCTTGGTCAACTTTAAAGGGGTATTTGGCATGAGCCTGGGGATGTATCTGTGCTAAAAGCTCCACAGCGGCCTCAGGGTTCAGCGATCTCCAGTTAGATATTGCGAGAAAACGTGGGCTGGTATAGGCCCACCTATACAAGGCACTATTGTCCATCCTTACAATCCTACATGGAGTTTTGGACTGACTGGGAGCATAGGCCTGGGCAGAGCATGTGTAAGCTATGAATTTTGGGCAAAGAAAAGTAAGGATTCTTACCTGGAGTAGTATGCTTTTGATGTCTTGTGGCCACTTACTGTTGAACATGACAGGTTTGTCGAAGTTCCAGTCCCTGGCGTGATAGTATTGAACCATGACGGTTTTATCTTCAAATCTGGCAATCTGGGTATGATCTGGAAGCGTCTCTGCATACATTAAATGGGTATTTCCACTTCGCATCCAAAAAGGAGACTGTGGTTCAGTCCGAATGATTGAATTTCCGTAATGGCACGCGAAGAAGACGTCTGTCTGTTCTATTTCTTGCACCGTTCTGATGTTGGTAGCGCCTTCACTATTCTCTTCGATGGGCCCGGCCGCTGATTAAGAGGTGTTTACTGTTGTCAACTTGGAAGAAAATTGACTTACGTCTGGTGAAAGCGGAATAATAGAGCATACCCTGTAGTCTGGCGCTTTCGTGCAGATCCCTGAGTTTTTTTTTGGCTGAGAGGAGATTTTGTTTTGTAGAGGCTGAGTAAGTCGTCCATCCAATGCAAATCCAAAACGATTTGTTGGAGGTTAAGACCCTGGTCGATGTTCAGAGTGGACTCGCTTGGAGCCGCAGTGCTTATGCTGTGAGAGGTTGCCCTGAATGGAGTGAGACAGGAGTCGGCCTTGGAGATAACCAGACTAAAGTACTGTTCCATCACGATATTTGGGTCGGCTTTCAGAGGGCCAGGGACATTTGCCCGAGGTGAAAATTATGAGGCACCCCAAATGTATAGTGACACGACTTCCTGCAGTTGTTAGCATATAGTACGTTGTAAAAGGAGAGCGAATTACCGGACGAAGTTGATTGTTGTCTAGGTCCAGAAATGAAGGCTTTCATCTTGCTTAAACTCATCCTGCGTGAAGCTCATGGAAGGCTGTGGTAACTGGAGATATGCCAAAGACGGTTCTTGACCGACCGGGAGATAGCGTGGGTGAAAGAAGGGCAAGCAATCAGGCAGTCCAAAAGTGAAAGGGCCTTCTCAACTTCTATTTAACAACTTCCAGAGATATTCATACGAAACCTCAACTTCTACTTACTTCGTTACAGTAATCGACCTTCGATTATCAGATTAGATAAATCTGCATCGATACCAAAATTTCACATGGCTAGCCCCTCACGCCTCATGATCAAGCTCCTTGAGGCCTGAATGAAGGGGTTGAACGGATTTTACGTGTCACGTTCTGAGTAAACAGTCCAGTATACTTGGCGGAAATTACTCAAGTTTTGTGTTAGCTCTCGATCCACTACCCTTTCACTTACTAGCAAGAGTATGACGACACGACTTGCCAAAGCATTCAATGGATCCCTCGCTAAGTTCGCGGACGTTTATGTGGCCCATCGCCCTTTGGTCCAAAGGATACTCAATATCTCATTCGTTGGCTACGTGATTTTGACGACCTATCGTGGACTCTCATCTCGACCACCTTCATCGAGCTCCCCCAGCGAAAAGAGCAAAAGCATAAACAATGAGGGTGATAAACGGGATGGTCCTGGGAAGCCCCTTCGCGTCGCAGTACGCCTAGTTGATCTTCCTAATTTAAGATCCTTACAAGCGTTGTCAACAGGTCGATGCTCGCTTCTATCAACGCCTTTCCTCGATCCTTCATATTGTTATTCCGAGTATACGATCCAAGGAAGCGTTACTTTTGGCAATGCATTCCAGTCTGCTTGTTTTTAGAACCGCGATCTCTCTCTATGTGGCCGCACTTGATGGAAAGTGGGTGCATTTATCATGTCGTACTCTTGTGGAAGCGTAGGCGATGCCTGTCGCATCTGTAGTCATAACTTGACATCTATATTTTCAAGTCTCCTTTGTCTGAGTGACATTCTCATCTTATGGCATATAGGATTGTTGCCAGCCTCGTGCGCGCCCGGACCAAGGATTTTGCCATGAATATCTTGCGCTGGCTGCTTGTTGCGATTCCAGCCACCTGGACGAATAGTTGGCTAAGTTACATTCAAAACAAGCTGGCAATCGCATATCGGACGCGATTGACCAGGGAAATTATGAAACAGTACTTGGGTGAGGAGGCTGAAGGTCCTGAAGGCAAAGCGTATTACAAAATATGTATGTCATCGGTTAGCTTTGCATTTTGTTTGACTGACAGGCAGTTCAGCAAACCTTGATGACCGGATAAAAAACCCTGATCAGTTGTGTACTCCACAAGTCTCGATTCAGGGCTGATAGACTTACTCTCAATTTTCCAAGGATGATCACTCATGATATACAGCGGTTTTCCGCACATCTGGCAGCAATCTACTCGAATTTGGCAAAGCCGGTACTCGACGTTATTTTATATAATTACCAGCTATCGCGAAATGTCGGTGCAGAAGGCCTTTTGATTCTCACTATATTAGTACAAACTTCCGCAATTATATGTCAGTATGATTTTATATGTTGAATTCCCCTTGTTGACGTAACTTTCTCTCCGTTCTTTCTCAAAGTGCGCCGTTTGGCTCCCTCCTTCGGAATGTATACAGCACTCTCAGCTCAACTCTCAGGGTCGCTACGTCATATCAATTCTCGCATCGCTGAGTTTTCTGAGGAGATTGCGTTCTTGAATGGCGAACAGACGGAGAAGACTTTGCTAGATAGGGAATACGCCAGTATCCTTCGACACGAAAAAGACGTATTGATCCGTCGATGGTGGTTTGGATGCGTAGAAGAAGGTGTGATCAAGTGGTTGTGGGGAGCTTACGGAGTGAGTGTTCTTTATCTTTACTATCTCGTCAGTCACAGTCAACCCTTCTAGCTTGTTCTTTGCTCGATACCCGTCTTTTTTAAACTCCCGGGTGCCCATCTTGATCTGGGAGGACGAACAGAAGGTCTCCCATATCTTCTTTCTAATAATGTTGTAAACCAACGAGTATATTTTCCCAAGGGTTTGTTACCAACCGTCGGCTTTTGCTCTCGTCTTCAGGTACGTCATCTTTACCTTGCATTTCGTCAAGTTAATAATCGCATACGGCTATCAAGACGCTTTCGGTCGCGTTATGTATTCCTATAAGGATCTTTCTGAGCTGGCTGGTTACACGGCTCGTGTGTCCCTTCTCCTTGACACTATGAAAGACGTCCATAGGGGAAAATTTGAGAAGGCTCTAGTCAGCAGTGCCACCATCGGAGAGAATGCAAACAGTAAGCATATAATCTATTGTATGCGTCAGTATTCATTCATGGCTTTCCATAGTTCTGCTTGACCACGGACAAATTATAGAGTCAGATGATATTCGATTTGAGAATGTACCTATTGTTACACCAAACGGAGATGTCCTGGTCAAGAGCTTGAGTTTCCAGGTAAAACCTGGGGTCTGTATTCTCAATTTTCGGACCGGACACTAAACTGATGGAATAAACTTCTCCAGCAACACCTCCTCATCGTCGGACCCAACGGTAGGTCTGAAACTACAGCAATCCCACATTACTCACTTCCTTAGGTTGTGGAAAGTCATCCCTCTTCCGTATACTCGGTGGCCTCTGGCCCGTGTATGGCGGCATTGTCCACAAGCCTCCTGCTTCTCAGTTTATTTTGATTCCACAGCGGCCATATTTGTCCCTTGGCAATCTTCGTGATCAAGTCATATATCCACATTCCAAGATGGAAATGGAAGCCTGTACGTGGTCATCAACTTGGCGCCCCTATCTTCCTATGTTGATGGCCTCATAGGTGGCGTGACCGATGACGACTTACTGCAAATTTTGGCCGTCGTAGGAATGGACGGCATAGTTGAGCGGGAAGGTGGTTGGAACGTTATGCGGGAATGGAGAGATGCATTAAGTGGTGGAGACAAGCAGAAGATTGCATGGGCGAGGTTATTTTACCATCACCCACGGGTACATTTGGTCTTTTGAGGTGTTGCATGAGGCTAACAATGCGTCATAGTATGCAATTCTGGATGAGGCAACGTCGCTTGTACCAACAGATATGGAGGCAATGATGATGGACCATGCTACTCGTTTGGGTATAACGCTTCTCACGGTGTCACACCGGCCATCTCTCTGGAAATATCATGCATTGATTCTGCATTATGACGGCCAAGGAGGCTACATATTGTTCGTGTCATCTATTACATTTTCACGCTGTTCTGAGCGTTCTTTTGTTACAGCACTAAGCTTGATGCTGATAAACGTCTTGCCCTTCAAGAAGAGAAACAAAGTCTTGAAACAAAATTACTCGAAGTGTGAGTATTTTTGTCCTTTTACTTTATTTTGGCCGACTTTCTGAGTCACCATGGCAGTCCGAAAATGCGGGCACGACTTACAGAACTGAAGGCAATTGCGGGTTGAACGTTGACGTTCTCTTGGATTCCCATACGTCAAGGCTTGGCAGGAAAATATATGTAATTATAGAAGCACAATTGACCAGGAGTATCGAGAGTTATTTGGATATCGTTTTCACCTAATAAAGTGTAGTATTATTCCTATCCTGCCCAACTTTGAGGGATTGGCTAATCTGACAGGTATGGGTGAAAAAGTCCTAAATTTGCCAGATTTGACGTCGTCTTAACCTAACTCAATCAGATGCGTGTGTGTGTCGAGTTTTTTTAGTACATAACACCAAAGCCAAAGACAAGAGTTTTTTTTTTGTTGGCGGTAAATCAGGCAGACAAGATATTGATACGACCTGGTCGAAACGAGTGTAATCAAAGACCTGAAAGAGCTACATGAGAGTTTGGAGCCGAATAAGTATGAGATAGAGTTTGTGATCGACGTTACCCTCAAAGGGCGAAAGCGTGGCATATGTGGTACACCACGACACTTGCCACGACATGTATGCCAGTGTAGTACGGGTCCGGTTGTTCATGTGTGGACCTCGCCGAATAACTGCATTACATCACATCATCACAGAAAGTCTCAGGGTGGCCCTGTGTCAGAGTACAAAAGTGGAAGGATTGGCTTCAATGATGGTGTTGAGAGTAAGACCCAGCTTCTGAGGAAGGGTTTCCTCGGTGTGTGACGTGACAGACATATGACGTGTGTTATTGTTATTTATTCAACGCTTTACTCTTTAGTCATTTTACATCTCTTTGGGCGTATTTGGCCTTGCTTGATTCGTTAGTCTTTACTCTTTACTCTTCGCTCATTTGCTCATGTCCGAATTTGATTGTAGAGTTGAAAATATCTGTTAATTAGCCTTATTTATAGTCTTGGAAATTTTAACCTTCTCAGATCTGTTGGCTTTTTTGCATTTCAATATATGTCCATTTTGGTACATTTCGAAATGGTTGGACATG